>VYZP01056809.1:20754-51174 GCA_013400635.1 Hypocryptadius cinnamomeus | reverse complement strand
GAAACACCAAATTGTTTACTTCTTTAAATTCTATCATGGAAAAACTGTAATGGAAGAACAATTTAAAAAAAAAAAAAACTTAACAAATCAGTAATTAGAAAGCATTAGCAACATAAAGTGTAAGAGGCTTCAATCTCCCTCCTGTTCTTCATTGGTTAGAAGAAAATTTGCAGATATCACATTTACTCTTGTGCTTTCACATTATAAGGATTGATACAGAACAAATTTTTGTAAATTGTTGTTAAATAACAACAGTTGTGAGTACTGAGTCAAGATATAGTGAGCAGGAATAAAATACACTTAAGTAGCTTCACTAGCTGAAGAGTCACCACTGGCCATACTTACTTTTGAGAGGTGATGTTCAGATGAAAATCCCAAGCCATAGACTGTATTTGCCCTGCTGTCTGCCCACTGGCCAAACTTCTGGGATGTTTTAGTAAATGTCATGTTGGGGGTGATGGTGCTGTTTATTATTGCCTGAAAAAGGTAATAATGGTAAAAAATGGGCTTCATGGTTTTTAGTTTTTTCTAAAGACAACTCATAATTGAAAAAGCCAATATTGTAAGCAATTATCTGAATACACTGAATGAGACACACGCTGGGAACTAGGAAACAGTTTTCTAATTCAATGCCAGCTAGAATTGCAAAGGCATATTTTTGCATACATTGTAAGGAGGAAATAGCTGGGGAGGGGAGTAGGCATCAATTTGCAATTGCAAGCAGTCCTTTAAAGTTTCTACATATAAGGCCTATCAAAGTCCTTTTCTGTCTCACACTTGTATTTCCTTGTCGCTTAAGGCAGTGCCTCTCAAGTTTCCTGTCAACTCCACTGCTGCTCTTTCCCCACCCCTGTTGCAGAAGAGATTCTCACTGAAAACCACTCAATAATACAAAGGAGCAGATTTTCTTTTTAAATCTCAGTTCTACAAGAGTCTGTTTCCTTTACACACATACAAGCAAGGCTAACAATGGCAGGGTTATACACCAACTGCAGAAGTGGAGCTACTCTTGTTTTAATTTTTCTTCTCTAGTTCTTGTTCATGCATCTACAGGATGCAAAAAGTATCATCCTCCAGCATTTTGCATATCAGCAAAGTTCTGACAACACAAACACAAAATGAAATTACTAGGTGATATGCTGGTTCTACTAAAAACAACTGAAGTTTCACTGTGGATTTCAACAGTATTTCCATCACATTAAAGAGTACATATGTGCAGTGCAAACTGTAGAGATGGCAAGAACGTAGCACTGTTTTCTCAGGATGGTGGCTGAGAAACTAACATCATAGAGACCAAGTACTGCTCTCCTAAGACCAAGATCCTCTAAAGTCAAAATCAGTCTACATTAGTTGAGTGATATGGATTTCTGGATGGATATTGAAATAAGTAGTAATTTAAAGGAGTTTACTTTACACCCTTTGTTTTTGCTGAGAGATTTGGGTACCATTGGAGCACAGCTACCACCAAATTTAAATTTTCTATGAATTCTACAGGGCAAGCCTGAAAAAATTACAGCTGAGTGGCCAGCCAAGCTCACAAACAGCACCCAAGTTCATATGGTGATTCTCAGATGAAGTAGTGGAGAGGAGTATTGCAAGAAAGTTCAAAAGAATACATTGCATTGCAACATATAGAAAGACAAGCAAAGATACTGCAGCACAGATAAATTTAACAAAACTCTTGGTGACTTTGGCAGCTTCACTACACTCACATTAACGAAGACGAGCAAATCTGAACATAGCTAATTCTTCATGATAATCTTTGTCTCTAAATACAAATTTTGCCTACAAATTTTGAAAATTCTGGAATGCCTGAAAGCTTACATTTGAGCCAAGAAGCCTCATCAGATCAAAGACAGGATTTGCTGTGTGATCAGAAAACGGAGAAATATCTCCAGCATTGTCTGAAAGACATCCCCCAGATTTTCACATAGAAGCTGCTTAGTGAAGTCACTGGTACATGAAACACTATTCTCCTTTGTTTAGGCATAAGGTTCAAAGCTCACATAAAGCCACCCGACTCCTACTTGCACAATCACCTCCAACTGACCACCTAGACAACTGCTGTCTACAGCACACAGGAAAAAACAGAGAATGTGAGACAGTACTTCTCAGAAAAACAGGGGCTCTGGAACTCTTTTTTACTTGTATGCTTCTTGTCTTCTTTTGCACTGCTAGTGGTTGGAAGCCCACGTTTGAAATAACAAGGTGGAAGCCCAGAACAGAGCTGTGCAAGCTCATTTAATGCTCAATTTCATTTCCTGTGGAAGCTGTCAACAATAATATGCTCGAAGTTAAATACCTTGGGGGCTGTGTAGGACAGATTCTTCCTCCCAAATCAAGCTCCAGCTACGTTGTCTAGTCTGCCCATCCATGGCTTGATTAATTTAAACTTGCATCACATATTTCACAGAGTGAGTATTATGTCATGGACATAACTTCCTCAATTCAGAAGAGGACTCCGATGCCAGAGAGCTAAGATCTCCAAGCAAAACACAGGTTTAAAGCCTCCACAGCTGCCATTTCCTGCACTGACAGCAGCATAGCTGGCTGCAGCTTAACCCAGTCAAAACGGAGAAATGCTTCTGCTGACCACATGATAGGCTCCACCACAGAGAACCTGAACAGGGTGCCTGGTCCAGAATGGGACAGCTTTTTTACAACAGTCTGCATTTAGGCTGGGTTATGTTGACTGTCAAATTGCTTTCTTCCAAGAGAGAAAGGTAGAAAGAAAGCTTCAAAAATAACTGTGTTGAGAGAGTGTTGGCTGTGATTCTTCCCTTTATTTTCCAAGAAATAAAGAGGCTTCACTTCAGTGACAGCATTAGCTCAAAGACAGGGAAGACTACACTCAGATCCCAATGATTAAACAAAAAAAACCAAAAAAAAACCCCAAAAAAACCACCACTCTTTCACTGAATTTACCAGTTTTACAAGGAAATCAGTGTTTTCCATCTTCTCTGAATTAAAAGCCTTGGTATGCTAGATCTCTCACATCTAAAACTATGCTTTTAAAAGTGTAATGCTAGAGCATCCTACAAATACAGTCCAGTGTCAGCTACCTCTGGAAAAAACAAGATACCAAGCCTTCATATATTTAGCTTTAAAAAACATATTTTAAAAAACAAAATTTATAATTAAGCCTGTCCTGTCCATTCAAATGGGTACTGCTTTAACTGCTCTCCTCTAATCCAGATTTCACTGCATAGTTATCAGCATAACAAGTGTCAAATATTTCATCAACTTTTAAGCATGTTGTTTCCATAAATGAACAAGAAGATCATAAAAACAGAACAGAGTCAATCTGACAGGAAGACATGTAGCATTTGAAGAAAACTGATTTAGTTATCTTCAGGCTTTTTTGGAATTATAAAATAGCTTTCATGTTTCCCTTTCATATTACTTTAGCGATGAGAAAATAGGGCATGTGTCTGAGCTGTTCATTTTATGAGCTGCAAACCCGACAACTGCAAGATATATAGTAGTGGTCAAATATGATTTTATCTTGTGCTTAAACTAATGGCAATAATAATTTAAGACACAGAACTTTCTAACTTCTTCAAAGGAAAGTCACTGAACACTTGTGTGTACAGGTCTTACTTAAAACATTTATTGAGCATTTAAAAAATTGTCACTTTATAGTGAAACAGTGATTAAAATAACAAGATCATCTGCAGTAACACTGATGGGAGACTTGACTGAGTAATAATATATGCAAGGTTCATGGAACCCGCAGACTGGGAAACCATTCTTTTCCAGAGTCTTCTCTTGTTCTAGATTAATATAAAATTTAAGTTTGTTTTCCTGCCTTGTATCTGCGTAAAAAAATATCAGAGAGTTAACTAGTACAGCAAGAGCCACACTATACTTGGTCTCCTTCCTTTTCTCAGAGATGGCAAGAGACAAAATGCAAAAGACAGTGGGACTCAGACATCTGCCTGTACTGTTACTGGAGAAACAATGAAAGCTTTGTTCAATCACCCAGGAGAATGAAGTACTAAAACACATTTTTCCAAGGAACTCTGAAATGAATATATAATTAATGAGAACTGAAAGCCTTAGCAACAACTGCTCAATGTTGTCATGCCATACTACATAAGTAATCTTGTTTTTCAGGCTTTCTTTTGATTCTGGGACTGGAAGGAGAAAAAAGTCACATAAAAGATATTTACTCAAGAGGTCAGAAAAACCAGATTCAAGTTCTATCAGATTACTTGCACCAAGTTTTCTCTGCAATGGGCAACAGGGTTCCAAATATTGTGCATAACTATAAAATATATAGCCTGTACACTGAACACCTTATGCTTCTAGAACACTTTTTGTGGTCAAGATAGAGGGACATACATCATATCTGGTGCAAGTTATTTCAAGAGGAGAATGTAGCTTCAGAAAACATCACACAAAATGCATTAAAAGTAATTGGAAGTTGTGTCTGTAGGAACTGTCCTGGCTAAATCAAGCTCAAATAAGGAAAAAAAACCCCTCTCTTTCAAAATTAACCAAAGTCCCCATAAGCAAATTCAGGTTGGAAACTGCAATGCACAATAGGGGAGTGAAGATCATGTCTTTTAATGCCCTTTTGTTTTCAAGAAGAAAGATTTCATGACTCTTAGATAATCAGTAGAGAAGTTAAATTATATCCAGAAATACTTCTGAAACGCACCAACCTAAAGAGAGAGAAGGGTGTGGGTCAGAAATAGGATTACCTCTCAAATCTATAGTATACCTGTCTCCAACACTCCTGCTGCAGTAATATACATGTGAGCTGCCTTTACCTACTGACTTACAGTGCCCAGTGCCTGAGAACTAAGCACATCATTCTCTCCACCATACAAACCCAAAGGATGCTGTAAACCTCACCAGCACGCAGGTGTACAATAAAACCTGGCTGGATCTATTCCCTCTGAGGGAGGGGCATGACAGCTTCAAAATCAGTAGGGTTTGACAAGTGGTTTTGGCCACTGGCAACATGTGCATTGTCAGCAGTGTTACTGACATCCAGCTATATGCCGTACAGCAAGGACTCTCTCTGGGTGCACTCAAAAATATTTTATATTTACATTTAACTCTTTGCACATACAATACTGTATAAAAACAGACATGCTAAAAAAAAGGATGGGGTTTTAAGTAAAAACAAAAGAACTCTCTGGGAATTATGCTGGAAACCCACTTAAAATTCTTCCATGTGTCCCTCCACTATTCACCTGTGTATGTTTCAGAGCAGTGTGGTGAATGCCTGAAAGAATGGGACTCTCTTAACCATGACTGGGATTCTGGATCTTCATCTAAGACTTAGATGAAAACATTACTAGGACTGCGGCACTCACAGACTAAATAAAAGCAATGAACTGAATTATCTATGTACCTTGCCATTAGTACTGGATGTAGAGAGAATGCTGCAGCAGACAAAAGAACAACTGAATAGGTGAACAACTACTTGACAGTTTAATTCAGCAGGCACTCAGCAGGAGTTGCAGCATCAGGATGAAGGCAGAGGAACCCCAGTGGATGTCAGAATAAGGATTTTGTATATTCTCCAGATCAGTTAAAGCACTACATTTTATAACTGGTACTCTTGATTTCATACATCATCTAGTTCCAATCCCAGTGTCTTTATTCATTAATACTGACTCAAAAGTTATTTTAATTATTTGACAGAACTAATTGAATCACTGAAGAAAGCTGAGAAGGAAAAAAACAAAGTAAGACTTAAAGCTGAAAAAAATCTGGTAGGCTCTGATACCAGTCTCAGCCACTTCAAGCAGAAATTTTTGACCATGAGATCAATTTCTATATACTTCTTTGTGATAGAAAATCTCCTTTTACATTTAAAATAGCAATATTCTGGATATTTTTAAAAATGCGGCGTAATAATTTTTAGCTTTTGAAAAGTAGTCATAAAATCTCCATGAATACTGTCATGCTTTTAACACAGTATTTCATTTCCAATCATTGTGAACTGATGCATTTCCAAAAGCTTCAAATGAAAGTCTCTGGAAAGGATCACAACTTTTGATTACAGTCTGTATATCTTTAATGCCCTTAGTGTAGAGTTTTCTGCTATGCTGTTTGTAAAAGTTACTGTTATTATAGTCATGTGGGTAGAAACAGTCAAGGATTTTCTGCACATCAAATTAATTTCTTAGACATGTTTTACAAGAGGAGCAGCTCAGCACAATATCCTTTCTAGCTAAAACAGAGAAAAAACCCAAACCAAACCAAACAAAAAAAACACCCACAAAAAACCCCTACTAAAACCAAACCAACTGAGCCTAGATAAAAGCTTACCATTTATTAGGTAGACTTTATTAGGAGGCAGTCCTCGCATTTTCTACAGCAAAAATTGGAAGATTACATAACAAAGGATTTACTAAGTGATTATGGCCACTGAACAGATGTCCTTCATACAGCTGAAGCTAATTATACTGATAAATGACTGAGTACAGAAATGAAAACAAGTTATTGTAACCCTATGAGTACTTTTTGTACCATTTTTTGTTTTTTTAGTCTTCTCATAGCATTAACCAAGGCACAGGTTACCACTTCAATTCAGCAATAGTTATTGAAGTCAACACAACTACACAGAAAACAGAATTTACAAATAAACACTTAAAACATATGATGAGGCAATGTCACCATTTAAAAAAGTCAGTCATCTGTTGGTCACATAATGATACAAACATCTGAGAAGAAACACGAAGAACATCAAACTAGAAAATAGTTGCAAAAATGCTTCAGACAACTAGGTTTTCTGAAATATAATTTACCTTTGAGCCATCCAAACTGATTATCCTGTAGACATTTCTTGTGCTGTCATAGAAGTAGGACACAGTAACAGCATGCTTGCTGGTGGGAACCCAGTTCTTCTTAGTGTTTGGGTCAATCTGGAAGACATGAGCTCGGGTGCTGAAGATGGGTTGTTCCCTGAAGGAGAGAGAGAGAAGAAGTCATGTATCTAATCTGTACCTACTATCACTGCACACAAGCTATCTGCCAGTTGTGCCCATTTGGATATACACAAGTTACTCTACACAATAAACCTTGCCCGATGACTTCTGTATGTGCTGCTGCATAGAGTAGGTAAGTGTGTTAATACGTATATGCATGCAAAACTCAAGTCTTCCAAGGCAAAAATCAGCATCCAGTTGTGGAGTCAGATAAACACAGACATCTCTTATATAGATTCAGCACCATCTCATCATCTCCCCAGTTCTTGTTTGCCCACGTATCCCTTAAAACTAAATGGCATTAATGCATGTGTAACTTCTGTCATTACACTGCACACTGCAGAATGTGCATGACTTCAAGTTCACTTCTTCTCCAAAATCTTCTAATATTCTGATTATTCTCATCAATTTTATGCCACAATCTGGATCTGAACTAGTTGATTCAATGCAATTACTCTAAAACTAACATTAATTAAGGCCAGGAACGTGTGTTGTGAATCCCTCATTCTTTGGAGCTTTACGCCTGAAGGCGTAAAGGTATTTACCAACATTTAATAATGCATAAAATACATTTTAAATTGTAAATCACTTAGCAAATGAATTTACATGAGACAAAAAAACCCCCGTATTATAATTTAGAATTTACAACATTTTTCCCCATGACCACTACCAGGACACACAACATTGCACAGAAATCTAAACATATTTTAATATCACTAAGATGGTGATAAGATGGTCTTCTACAATAGAGTGACTGTATCAGTAGACAAGGGGAGAGATGTGGATGTCAGTTATCGGCACTTACGTAAAGCCTTTGACACATGCCTTACAACATACTTCTCTCTAGATTGGAAGAGATGGATTCAGTGGATGGACAGTTTGATGGATAAGGAACTGGTTGGACCATCGCATCTAGAGGGCAGTGATTAATGGCTCAGAGGCCCAATGGACATCAGTTTTGGTGTGTTCATCAATGACAAAGAATGGAACCAACTGCACCCTCTGCAAGTTTACACCTGACCCCAGGCTGATGTGGCACAGCTGATGCAACTGAAGGATGGCATGCCTTCCAGACAGACCTGGACCAGCTCTAGGAGAGGGACCGTGGGAATCCCATGAAGTTTAACAAGGTCATGTGCAAGGCGCTGCACCTGGGTCAGAGCAACCCTGGCACCAGCACAGGCGGGGGATGGACAGAGCACAGCAGCCCTGCCCAGAAGGACTTGGGGGTGCTGGTGGCTGAGAGGCTGGACATGAGCCAGCCATGGGCACTCCCAGCCCAGAGAGCCACACGTGTGCTGGGCTGCACCCAGAGCAGTGTGGGCAGCAGGGCCAGGGAGGGGATTCTGCCCCTCTGCTCTGCTCTGCTGAGACCCCACCTGCAGGGCTGCATCAGCTCTGGGGTCACAGCACAGGAAGGACAGGGACCTGCTGCAGGGAGTCCAGAGGAGGCCACAAATTTGATCAGAGGGACAGAACACCTATCAGGAAAAGCTGAGAAAGTTGGAATTGTTCAGCCTGGAGAAGAGGAGGCTCTGGGGAGACCTTATAGCAGCCTCTCAGTACCTAATGGGGCTACAAGAGGAGTGGCAGGGGGACTTTTTTACCAGGGCAAGCAGTGAGAGGACAAGGGGTGATGGCTTCAGACTGAAAGAGGGCAGGTTTAGATAAGACATTACGAGGAAATTCTCTACCGTGAGGATGGTGAGACACTGGAACAGGTTGACCAGAGAAGATGTGGCTGTTGCATCCCTGGAAGTGCTCAGGGCCAGGATGAATTGGGCATTGAGCAACCTGGTCTAGTGGAAGGTGTCCCTGCCCATGTAGGCAGGTTGGAATTAGATTATCTTTAATGTCCCTTCCAATTCAAACTATTCTATGATACTGTCATTGTCAGTTTAAGTTTAGCTACATTTTAATGACAAACTGATTGCTGTATTTTTTAAGGAATGCTGCCATCAATTTCCAAAGATATTAAGTACCACGACTTTAGGTTGAATTTAACTTTTTAGGTGTTTTGACTCTTATTTTCAGGGTGTGAAAAAACATACCCTTTGACCTGCCCTCGTTTTATTTTCAGAGGTATGTTTTTAACACTTTTTTTCCCCAAAATAAATTCCCTCAGAATTTTGGGTACCTGTAGTCAAAGGGGTTTAATTTGACCTCACTACAAAGGGGTACATGTGAACTCAATGAAATATCTCTATTGCTCAGCAGGAAGAGCAGCTTTCAGTAGCAGAATCTTATTACTCAGCTAGGAGTCAAGATTCCTTGAAGTTCACCAGATGACAGACATGGTGTTCTCCGATATTGGGTGTTGGATGAAATGACAGAAGTATGCAGAATAAATCAGAGACAGCAAAACAGAGTTTCAGTGAAAGAAGAAGAAGGAAGGGAGGCCAATGGGAGCAATGCACATGCTAGTTCCCCACAGAAATGTACCCTCAGCATCAACTCAACTTTTCCTTGTAAATCACCAAGCTATAGGAGGTTGCACAGCTGTTTTTCTGATCTAAACATCTTGCACACAAATGTTATGCTAAGGTGACTGGCATTTATAGGCCTTTTGTTTAACAGAACTAATTCTTTTTGCTCTTTTGCATATCTACAATTACTTCTTCAATCATACTTAAACTTCAGTTGTCTTCAATATTAGGTCTATTTTATAATTTATCTCCCAGTTAAGCATATGCCAATATCAAGGGATACATATTTACATAATGCACCAGCTCTTTAACCCTGGAAAATTAAAGAGCCCATCAAAAAATGGGAAACAATCTTAGAAGCCTATCAATTGTTCTGATGAATATTGACATTGAAAGGAAACTATAAATGTTCTGACCATGTTGATGAAAGATCGAAGAAGAACTGAATCCAAGACACAGATGTGTGGTTAATGAATATGCATTTGACCAGCATTGATGCTCAGCTCACTCCCAGTACAGTATATCACATAACTGACTTCTAACACACCACAGGTTGGGATTTTAATATGTAAAAGGTAGGTGAGCACTATATGGCTGAAGTGTCAGTGAAAGTCAACAGTTCAGCCCTGGGATGCTGCTCTCCAGCACTGTCATCACAAAAATCTTCCACAGCATCACCAAAATATCCTCAGTTTGTTTGATGAGGTGGCCTGCATGTTCCTGTTGATTGCTCAGCACTGCTGCCCAAGACAAAGCAGAGCACTTTGCAGGGCAGAGTGTGGGTCTGGCATAGACAGTGCAGTTAGGTATGGAACAGTATAAATGAAGCTTACCTACACTTCTTTAATCACTTCTGACAAAACTAGAGTTACAGTCTTTTCTTTCCATGCTTAAAGAACAGCTTTACTGAATGACAAGCTGTCTTCACTCTGTGGAAAAAGCATAGCTCCCTTTGTTAAACGAGTTGGATAAATCATGATTTTGCCAGATTACTGGGGTAATCAGGATTTTTTTTCTGACAAAGACACTAAACTTCAGATGACTCTAGAAATAGATCACTGTTTTGACACTTGACAATGAACATTTATAAAGATTATTTCTGCAAGCTAATGTAAGTTATGCACTATATATCTACAGGATTAAATGTGTTATAGAACCAGTCACTGATGCACCACTGAAGTCCTTCAAAGCAGCTATGCAATTACATCATCTGCTCTTTTCTGTAGCAATATATTATATAGAACTACTTAAATTTTAGATTTCCTAAAACACCTGTGAACACGCAACACATAACGTATAAAACATATAAAATATTTGTAACTTCGGCCAATATATCTTCACATAACAGTTTTGCTCTTCTATTATCCACATAAGGACAAGATGCCCTTCCAGTCTGGAAGTTTCAATCAATTCAGCTGAAATAATATTAATTTTAGGAAAATTAGTTAAATAGGAAGATAGCTTCCTCTTTGCCTTCCTAGGTGGTCAAACAATTAATATGTTTTTTTAAAAATTATATATTTCTATATATAAAAAATAAGTCTTCTATTTTTTACAAGATCACAGAATAAACTGAGTTGGAAGGGATCCTCAAGGACCATTGAGTCCAACTGTTGGCCCTCCATAGCACCATCTCCTCCATATGAAGTTGAGAAAGGAAGAACATCTTTAAAGAAGAAAAATCAATCCTGTAAAAAACCAAACCGCCCTGCCAGTTTCTTACTCTTCCCTCTCATCTCCTTTCAGTTTTCTCCTTTCTTTCTCTCATTATCAGAAGGTATTCAGTACTCATTAAAGACATTAATAGGAACTAAGGCAAGAACTCCTCACTAATTACGAAGCAAAGTAATTCATTTTCCCAGAAATATACTGATGCTGAACAAAAAGAAAGCAAACTAACAATAATGCCATAGTAACACAGTTTGACTATTAGAAATGTCCGCTCAGGCGTGGTAAAAACATTAAGGCTCATATCCTGCTGTTCTTAATTGCCTTAGGCTGCAACATTACGGTGGTCAGACAAAGACTAACAAGAAGTGCTAGTCCTCCTGGACCCAAGAAGCAATGTGATGAATAAGGAAGCATAAGAAGTACCACTTCAGCAGGCAGAGTCATAACAGGCTTTTCCATAATCAATACAGAAATTCATTCATTGATATGTGATCAATCCTAAACTCAACTTAGAAGATAAATCTGTTTGCTAACAGTTGAATTAATAGTTTCCAAACACTCTTTCCATTTTGACACCTTAACACAGCCTTTACAAAAAAATTGCAGACTGCTCAATACAAGAAGTTTACACTAATCAAAGATTGCATAAAAGAAGCTTAAGTTAGTATAGAAGGTTAGAAAGTACTTTACTTGCTAATTAATAATTAATATATGCTTCATTTAAAAAAAAAAAATCTATTCTTTAACGTCTGGTACTTCTACAGCACTAGTGGTGAAGACCTCTTTTTGCTTATTTCTTCCCTCACACTATTGCTTACCATGACTCAAAAATTACCTGGAATGCTATAAAACCTGTAATTTCTCAAGACTGGGATTCCATTGTCTTAGTTACTCTGAAAACAATAATGCAAAAGTATGGACCTCTACAACATCACTTGATGTCCTATTTGCCTCCCCTTATGGAGTGTTGATGATGCTAAAAACCATATTAAAAATTAGATAAAACCCTCCTTTCCTCCTCCACACTGGGCTAAATTGACAGTGTTTTGGCAAAGAAGTTGCTGCACTATGTAGGATGAGGTAATGAACTTCCCTGCATGGGCACAAGACCAGGCCAGGATTGCAGATGAAGACAAAAGAGACATGGGTGATGACTCTTAAGCAAGAGCTGGAGCAAAGAGCTGCCCAGGCAGAAGCAAACAGCAGACACCAAAACAGGCTAACACTGAGTGACTGTGGCTCATGGGGGAACTGAGTTTCAAAAAAAAAGGAACCACCACAGGAAATGCCTGCCACCTGGAAATTTTAAGTTTCTCAGCAGAGGTATTTTCCCCAAACAGTAAGACAAAAAGGGAACGAATAAGTATGTGGTGATGGGGGTGTTCTTACTCAGCTCAGTTTTGATAGTGAAAATTTCGTGAGATTCATGTCCATGTCTCCAACATGGAACTTACAAACTCCATTGCATTATTCAGACTTCCTGGCTCTGATGCACATGGAGTCCACATACAAGACTGCTTTCAAAACAAGTCCAACAAAATGTGCCTTGGAGATTTTTTTCTTGTTGCAAGCAGCGCAAGATTTCATCCACCAGTTTTCATAAAAGGAGTTTCAGAGGAAGATAATGCCACATGCAGACAAAACCAGGACAATATCTCTGTGCTCAAAATGGGAGTGCAACCACACTCCCAGCTGGTTGGAGTGGTGGAGACTGGACACAAAGTGTGCTGCCCTCATGCCATTACAGCCCTGGACACAGCAGACCCTGCCACATGACATCCAGCATGCTCAGCACACAGTCTCTGGCAGTCCTGAGGACTGCAAACCCCCACAGCAGGCAGTAGGCATGTTTTGCAGGTAGTCATTTTGCATACACTGAATTCCAAGCCTCTATAATAGCTGTCATCCAAGGAAATTTCTCCCCAGATCAGACATCATGAACACTGTACATGGTATTTCAGGCATTTGCTGATTTAGGAGAGGACAAAGACCTTCTTGCTTTTTCCATATGTCAGCATACAAATCCCACAGCTTTTTCCCCGTGTCTGCTAGTCTTAAAAATATTCTCCCCTAGCTTGTTTCTGAAGTTGTAGCAAGCTTTTGTTACTCTAAGCAGCTTGAGAAGAGATTCCTGAAAAGAAATGAGGAGAGTGATTAAAAGTGAAGCTCTAGTCAAAACCAATTCATAAACTACAGCATCCAAACACAGTCAGTGTTGTTTAACGAGTCTAAGACAACAAGCTCTGCAAACAGTTCAAAGCAACAGGAAACCACAGAATTTTCCATGCTCATAAAATGCTCTGAGGTCTGATAAAAATTGTATGCATTTGGGGAAAAGTATTGCATAACACTGGCTTCCAGTGTATGGAAACTGTTCTGAAATGTAATCCTTTTCTGGACAGGAAATAACTGACAATACCGTCTTGAAGTTAAAATTATGAAGTTGAACAAACACACTCATTGTGTAATGACTACGACTTCAGATTTTGCTTTTTGTCTTACACACAACTTTTATGTACAATGTACATATACAATAACAACTTTCATATCTCAAAACAAGCTTTGAGATAGTAAAAAATGTGGAAGTTACAATCATGTAACCAAATAAAAATCTCTCCCATCCCACCAATGGTTTATCTAGTTCTACACCTACATTCTTAGACCTGTTTTTGCTGTTATGTTTTGGTTTATTTGAAGACAGCAAATGTTTAGAAAGTTGCTAAAAAAAAAGCTTGTTTTCTGTATACAGTTATCAGTTAATATGCATAACTGCCTATTTACCTATAAAGTTCAAAATACAAGCTTTACAGACTGTGCTCTGTAGCTATGTAACACTGCACAGGCAGTGCCTTCAAGCATTTTCTAAGCTGTTTTGTTTCCATTTAAGAATTAGCTTTTAGTATTAGATTTTTAAACACTTAGGAGTTAGCACAGCATCACAAGTAATAACTGCCATTTTTCAGGATTTGAGGGGAGAAAAATTATCTAGAGACTTTCACTAAACCTGTTAGGTTAAGTAAAAAATACATTTACCTTAGCCAGAAACATAATTATATACTGTCCATTACATTTTCAATGACCTAAAGTTTTAACCAATTTGTTTCAGCTTGAAGTAGGATATTGCACAGTACTTAAAGAGACATAAGGGATAAGAAGTCAGCAGAAAATAATTTAGTGATTACCAGAAATCTATTATCTTTCGAATGTCAGTGCCTCTATAAAGACTAGCGAAAATCTGTGAGCTATTTGGACAACAGAGGGAAAAGTTGCACTCTATTTGCATACCTTAACACCCCATGCTTTTGAAAAGGAAAAAAAAAACTAATAAAAAACCCAAACAACAACCTTGCAACATTTTACTGTGGGCTAAGAAGTATATACAAAATATGTATGTATACAGCTAAATGCAAAGAATATAGTTTTATGCAAACCAGGTTAAGTTTGATGCCTATGAGCAGACGGAACTCTACTTAAGTCAGCAATTATGGACTTCCATTAGCAGAAAAACTGTTCTCTTGTAATTATTTCATCAATTAATAGAAGTTTTATATTACACAGCAGACAAGTCAGGAAAGCACATAACTTAAAATATTTCCAAAATCAATTCCTTTTTGGTAACATTTTGACACATCCACTAAGGTGGCTGGCATCTTCAGAAGGGTAACAGAGCTGGCAGAAGGGACTGGAGCACAAGTCATATGAGGAGCAGCTGAGGCAGCTGGGGGGATATAGCCTGAAGAAAAAAAAGAGACTGAGGGGAGACCTTGTCACTGGCTACCACAATCTCAAAGGAGGTCATAGCCTGGTGGGGGTCAGTCTCTTCTCCCAGGTAAAAAGTGATGGGACGAGAGGAAATAGCCTCAATTTGCACCAGGGGAGGCTGAGAGTATGAATTAAGAAAAAAAATTATTTATGGTAAGGGTTATCAAGCAGAGTGCCCAGGGAAGTGGTTATCATTCCTGGAAGTGGATATGGCACTTGAGGACAATGTTTTAGTGATGACCATAGTGCTGGTTCTAGGCTGATTGTTGGACTTGGTGATCTTACAAGTCTTTTCCAACCTTAACAATTCCATGATTCACAGGTATGCAATCCTATAAAATAGTCTGTTTGGGGAACAAATGGATGACTCTATATGTGCCAATCTCAACCAAATGCTCAGGAAGCCCACACATGGTACCTTCCAGAGAAGGAAGAGAAAGAAAAGAGGTAGGGGAGTTTAATACAGACAGGCACTGTAAGACAACCACTGACAGTTTAAAATGTATTGCCATCACATGAAACCCCAAGAGTTGGGATTACCATATCCTGGAAAATATAGCTCTTGCTACTGAGCAAACATGAAGACAAATGAGAAAGTTTACCTAACCTCATTCCTCTTCCGTCTGAGCTTACCATTCATAAGGGACTCATGAAGGATCTTAGTAAACTTTAGAAAAGTAAAGAGCTTTTTCCACAGCACAGATTTACATTGAGCTGTAGGACAGTACAGGCATTACAGTCTCACAAATTTAGTAACATCAACAGCACGGAAGGTAGCAGAGTTGTAAAGCTGAGGACAAATCAGTGCCCAGTACTTAAAATCAAGGCTTATATAGTACAATAAAGAAAAATTCCAACAAAACTCTTAAATTTTTGGTATGATGACAGTGAACATGGAGCTGTTTACACTAAAGATTAATAAAGCTACCTGTACATTATGTATAGGGCAGTGTTCAACTGATTTCTTAAAAAAAAAATAAAGGAAAATAAACACTGGATTTGCTTTCACTTCTGCAGTTCTCTGGGTTTGTTTTAAATGCCTGTTCTCCAATGCCCCCATATGCTGTTATTCTATGCTGCTCAAGTTCAGCAAGTAAGCAACCATCTGAAGTGTTGCAGAACACAACAATAATTTATCACTGACTGTGAAAGTTACTCCCACCGCTGAATGATGGTCCATCTCTCTAAGGTCTTCCTTTTTTTGTCCTTCCACACAACCTTGAAAAGCTCATTTTCATAGCAGGAATCAAGAGAGAGTTCTGGGAATCAAATGAGGGAACAACAAGTGTATTATCAAGTACTCAGCTTTATCTTCCTAAAGCTCTCACTTCAGTTTAGTAACTTATTCCAAGAATATAGGTATGCATATCTTCAGAATTTTTCTAGGTACCTAAGTGATTGTCCCTCTAAATTGTGCAAGTAAGTGGACAAAGGTATCTCTGAATAAATGTTTACCTTAAATTTGTTTTAATTACAAAATTGGATAGAACTAACCATTAACTTTTAATGGCTTAAGAGCAGCTAAACTATGTTAGATTGAATTTTAGAATAGATATTTATCTATAGTGAAAATACTAAGAAATCATGACACTAAAAAATTGTAATTTCTTCTTGAATTTTGCTCTGTGCAAAAATTGTCAGGAAGCCAAGAGAGGAGTTCTTCTCTCTCTTAATTAATTAATATTAAGATGTACAACTATTTTCCACATCTAGTCATTAAAAGTATTTATCAGAAGTAAACAAAAAAACCCCAACTTAATGTCAGGTTCTAGTCTATGAACAAAGAATCCTGAAATAACAGTGTAATGAGATATTTCTGAAAGAAGTCTAGATATTAACATTTCTACAACAGCTCTTACATGCATTAAGCTAAGCCATGCTGCACCTGGAATAAGAAACAAGCAGGCAATGAACGGTCTAAAAACATTTGTTTCTCTCCATTCTACAGCAAGGAAATCCAACTTAGCCACACTTGCAACACAAGCAGAAAAGAGAAGAAAGCAGAAAGGAAGAAATACCATTATTCACGCTTGTTAGTAAAATAAGTTTAGAAAGGCCCAAAAGCAATCCACAACCAGGCTTTCTAGTTAGCTCCCCTAGCTCCTTGATACTCTCTGTACAATTTTTCCTCTGAAATCTTTATCTAAAATCTCCCTGCAATAGAGTTCTGACAGTCAGACTACTCTTAGAGAACTCATGTAAATATTTTAAGGGAGAATATTAAGTAGTTTAATTGCTTAGCTTGAATTTCTACTGTTATTTCACACAGTACTTTATTACATAGTCATGTGACGATTAAGTTATAGTTTCCTGTCTTCCTGCATCACCAGTTTTCTTGAGTTTAAATTAATAGATATTTTCTATATTTTTTTATTTCTATATATTTTATATTTCTATATTTTTCTACATGGTCCTCAGGAACAATATCTGTAGACTTCAGAACCATTACAAGAGCTACAGTTTAAAGGGGGGAAAAAAAACAGAAGAGAAAAGAAATAAAGAAACCCCTTAGACCAGCAACACAAGCACAGATCTCCAAATAATAGAAGCAGAGGGAGCAAGAACACAAAGTTGCTTTGGGATCCAGAGACACTGCTAGTGAGGCAGGAGTTCGTGTACTGCTTCACAAGCAGGCACAGCAGCAGTCTCCTTTCCAGGGGCATGGAGAAGGATAAGGAAAATGAGGAGGAAGGCTCCAGACAGAACATAATTTTCAATCTCTGCAACCTCCAGAATGCAACCCTATTCATGACCTGCTTGTTTGCCTTTTCACATTTCACAAACACCCCCAAATTAATTTATGGATTCTTGAAGATCTAAAGTTCAGTAGTTTCCTTTGCAAAACAATTTTCAGCTTGTGAAAAGGACTGTTTATGCCATTCACAAGTAACTAATTAGACCAACTGATGCTGACTAAACAAGGTGAGAATTAAGCCAAATTGCATGGGGCCACTTAGGTGCTCTTGCTGAGGCAGAGATGGATAGAAACAGCACCTTGCAAGGTCCTTGATGTTAATCATAGTGGTCAGTAGGATTTAAGGGTCATACGACAACACTGGTAGAAATGCCACCCAGAGCAGCAGATTCACAAAATTGACAGACTGAAACTCCTTACTTTGTCCTGACATGAAAGCATAAGACTGTCTGTAAATCAACACCCTCTGTTCTAAAGTTCGGTTAGATCAATTTAGTGGCTGTAATAAAATCCTTCAGCAGCACTGACAAGTGTCATCATGCACAGGTAGTGCAGTATGAAGGAAGAAAGAATAGAGGTATGGCACTAGGACATGAAGCTATGTAAATCATTGAAATAATAAGAGTGGCAATCCCACATCATCTTAGATTCCATAAAATACAGCAAAGTTCAATAAACAATGTAAACACAGTATTTTCTGATTTGACATTCAGTGTGATTTTGCATGCTCCATCAAGTCTCATCATTGCCTAGACAAGAATTTCTGTTCTGATGGCTGTATATTGCAGCTATGCAGCAAAGTGGCAAAGCCGAAGCTTTTGACAATAGACTGATTCTGGAATTCTGGAACCTAGAAAATAATAGAAGAAATACAAAATCACAGAATCAAGTCATCATGTGTTTCCATTGAGATAAACGGCAATTATATGGTAAACAGTGATACTATTTAAAAATTAGTCTAACTGCTGTTTTTCTAATCATCTTTGACTTTGAGAGACAACGCTAAAATAATACTAGTCATAATTTTATTATTATTAAGACTAGATGTCTTGGCAATTTGTTAACAGCAGAAAACCCAAGGAATACATATCCTCCTTGTTTATTACTCCACATTTGAAATTTGTCTCAAAGATATGTCTGTACTAAAATGAGCATTACTCATTTGGCACGACAGTCCTTACCAACTTCTCTTTGCTTTTTAATAGCTTTAATTCATCTCCTTATTGGCTCTAAACTTCCATTTTGCTTCCCTGCAGACCTTCATACAGAAACAATCACACCTCCTCATCACTTCAACCACATCCACTCCATCTTTTTCCACACCTCCAGGTTAGTAATTTTTAATAAGTTTTCTCCATGTGAAAAAACTTTTGCTTTAAGTGGGCCTGGCACTTCTCACACCTTTTATTTCTAGCTTAAAATCCACAAACAACATATTTGACATTAAGAATTCATCAATTAACGGTCAGTTTTAAGAGCTTTTGCACTCAACCCTCAAAATTAAACATCCTGAAATAAACCACTAGCACTACCACATGTTGACTGCAGACACCGCAAAGCTGAACTCATACTTCCACCAGCAACAGTGGAAGTATCAGAACTGACATAAGAAGGGGCTAAAGAGACATGCATTTCATCACCACACTTGATCTTCAAACAATTTGCAATCCCAACCAGAGTGCTACAGCTGCATGTTGTTTCAAAGGGAAAAAAAAAATCACTGTTCCACATCAAAAGATGAGAACAGGATAATTTCATTTGCACCAAGGAACTGAATTAGACTCCTAAAAAGGTAAACAAATTAATTTTATATTCATAAATAACAAATCAATTTGAACCACTCATTGAGCACTACAGGAACTGTAAAGACTCTTTAATTCACTTTCAGCATATTATTACCGTGCCAACAACTTTCTCCCTTCTGATAACTTACAGCCGAGTAAACACTATTGAATTTTGGATGCAGTGGTTGAACCTATATTGACCTGTAACTGGGAGTCCCAGGTCTGTTTCCCTGATTGTTCACAGCACACTTATGCCAAACATTCTGAGACACCCAAATATCATTCCTGACAGGTAATGCAGTTTGCTCACTGGATTACTGAAGGTATTCCTAAGATGGCTCCAAATCCTGTCTCTCCTAACCACATGCTTCGCACTGTCAGGCAATCTCCCACTGTAGTGAGATGCAAAATAATGATAAAGGGCAAAATCCATTTTTAAATATACTAGTATGAACACACACTGAGCACAGAGCAAAGAGTGCTCTGCACAGCCCACTACAGTGGCTGACAAAGGAAAAGTTAGACAGGTTTGCATAGAAAGCATCAGTCAAGGAAGCATTCATGCGAAGTGCTGCGCTATGGGGATGAACCTCAATAGGCAGAGAAGGACAGCCATACCTGGACTAGGCTGTTCATTCCACTGATAAGCAGTTCATGAGGGGAGAGCAGTCAATATTGTCTACTCGACTTGGCAAGGCTTGTGGCACCATTGCTCACCACATCCTCATTCACAAATTCAGGAACTGTGGACTGAATGAGTGGACAGTGAGGTTGATTGAGAACTGGCTGAATAGCAGATCTCAGGGGGTCAAAATCAGGGCAAAGTTGGAGGCCAGTCCCTAGTGGTATCCCCCAAGGTTCAATACTGGGCTCTAAAAGTTTAACTTGTTTATCCTTGACCTGCAAAAAGAGGCAGATTTCCCCTAAGCAAATTCAGTTATACCATGCTGGGAGGAATGACTGACACCTCCAAGTTTTGTGCAAGCCTTCAGAAGGACCCTGACAGGATGGAAAGACAGGTAGAGAAGAGCAATCTGAAATTCAGCAAGGGCAAGTGTGGGGTCCTGCACCGGGGAGGAACAACCCCAGGCACCAGCACAGCCTAGGGCTGACCTGCTGGGGAGCAGCTCTGTGGAGAAGGACCTGGCGGTCCTGGTGGACAAGAAGTTGTCCATGAGCCAGCAGTGTGCCCTGCTGGCCAAAAAGGGCAATGGTATCCTGGGAGCATTAGGAAGAGCATTGCCATGCAATGGAAGAGCAGGTCATCTGGCCCTTGTACTGGTGAGGCCTCACCTGGAGTGCTGTGTCCAGTTCTGGGCTCCTCACGGCAACAGAAACATGGAGCTCCTCCTCATCAGAGGCCACAGAGATGCTGAGGAGTCTGAAACATCTTTCTTATTATGAAAGGCTGAGGGAGCTGGGGCTGTTCAACATCAAGAAGAAGCAACTGAGAAGGCACCTCATCATGTATACAAGTAATGGAAGTAAGGGTGTCAAGACAATGGACTAGTGGTGGACCATTTTCTCAGAGGTGCCAAGCAATTCAACAAGAGGCAATAGGCAGACACTGATGCACAGGAAGTTCCACCTGGACATGAGGAAAAACTTCTTTACTGTGCAGTGACTGAGCACTGGAACAGATTGCCAGAGAGGGTGTGGAGTCTCCCTCACTGGAGATATTCAAGAACTGTCCCGACACAATCCTGCGAAATGTGCTCTGGGATGACCCTGCTTGAGCAGGGAGGTTGGACATGACCCACTGTGGTCTCTTCCTAATTTTCCCATTCTGTGATTCTGTGAAGATGACAGCTCTGGAAACACAAAATGGCATCAGTACTAGCCACAGGCTATTGAAATAATGTAAAGAAACATTTTCTCACTGACAGCTTGTGCACTTCCTTTGATTGTGCTGGTGGAGGCTGGTAAAGACAAAGTGTCATGTGTTGTACTGGAATTAGATTAGCAACAATTTTGCAAACAGCACTTCAAAATTTAGCTTATACCTCTGAAAGGCACTCATGATGACCTTAGTTCTAACCCCAAGATAGCAGGTGGGCGTCAGGGCTTCACTCAGATGAAAACAATTCTAAAAAATCAGGTCTCAGAATACTGCTTAGCATTTTGACAAACTGAGCAAAAAAAAAAGGATACCATACAGTTGGTGCAGAAGTTTTAGCTCCAACTGCTTACTTTAGAGGCCTATAGTTACCAGCTCAATAAAAATATTCAGCAATAAATGCATGCTACTACAGTTAAGAAGCATCTAATCAAAGAGAAAGAAGCAGTGTTTGTTGAGAGCTAGTTATTTTAGCATGAATTTTTTTTTATTAACAATTTTCCTTACATGATACCTGAATGAACTGGTAGGGTTCTATGCCTTCAAAACCTATGTGTGAAACAAGAACTAGAAAAGCCTCCCTCACCCCCGCCTGTGCATAAATATCAGAACAAATATTAAATGTAAGAAACCAAGCCTCAGTGTTTCTGTATCCATGAAATAAACAGTGGCCAAAACCAAGCAGGTTCATTAGCTACTTACAGAATGCTTGCATTGCAAAGTCAGTTTTAAAGATAAAAGCTGCATTTAAAAACATTTTATAGCTGTATGTTAAATGTGGTATAGTCTTCCCAAACTGGAGCACTTAGGTTCTTCCATGGTTATGTCCAAAAGAGGCTTAACTGAAGCATCAAATACTAGTGCATGTAGCAGAAACTGCTATTTCCCACTCACTAACAGGTTTTGCGTTTACAGACTGGTTAATATAGTAAATAGAATGCCGTGAGCAGGAAGTACTCATACCATAGTTAATTGCAAAAATTTTTCCAGTGTTACAAGCAAATGAAGAGTAACAGTTCTTCAGGAAGATGAACAGTATATATATAAGAAAAAATAATCTAGGGTTCCCTGAATAAGCAAATTATTGGGTTTTACAAAAACATTAGCCAGTGGCAGAAGTACAAAGACAAAAAGATAAACACGATGG
This sequence comes from Hypocryptadius cinnamomeus, assembly GCA_013400635.1. NCBI lineage: Eukaryota > Metazoa > Chordata > Aves > Passeriformes > Zosteropidae > Hypocryptadius > Hypocryptadius cinnamomeus. The sequence continues at coordinate 28,905 of VYZP01056809.1, read as the reverse complement.
TGGAGCAGAAGGTAACCTCTGCAAGATTTAGATGTGAATTCTATCTGTAAATGCTGGCTAAGTGCAAGTGATTTGTGGAGTACCATGTCCATCTCTGAGCACTCAAGACCAGCAGTATTCTTTGAATGCTGGATTTGCTGTTGTTACTAAAGAGAAGAAAAGGACTCTTTAAATATATTTTAATGCCAAGTAAAATCGTTCTTTGTAAGAACAATTAGAGAAGAAGCAGATTGCCTTTCTTTGTCTAAGAACTTCACCCCAGAATAATATTAATTCTCCAGTTCTGCTAACAATAAAAGTGGCATACTGAAAAGGACCCTATAATACTCGTCATCATTCCATCCCAGTAATAGAACTACTCTAGCTGTTGTTGCAGTCTGATTTTAAAAACTATAATTAATGTGGACAAAAGAGGAAGTTTTGTTGTTGTTTTTTTTTAATTTCTATGTCACATTTAAGCTCACCAAATACATAAGTCTCAGTAAAAACTACTTCAGATCTCAAGTGGCCCATTAAGATCCATTGTAAGAGACATGGGCAGCATTTACATTCAGATATGAGGTTATCTTAGTCTTCAGTGCTGGTTTCACAAAATTCAGCCAAAATGGACCATTCTTTAATCATGTACTTCAGCACCCATGTCTTTTTTATGAAAACTTCTCAAAGATCCTTTGAGTTTTACTATCATATGTAGCAGACATACTATCTGAGCTCTTCAGTACTTCTGAGAACCATGAGTACCTAGGACTCCAATTGGCAGGACACCATCTATTCCCAAGCACCGCTAATTGTTTCCTAGTAAAAGTCAGTTCCTCCACATGTCTAGATGTAGAAAAGGGACTTACACTCAAATGTTGAAAAAGCACTTGGAAATCAGTATCCAGAAGCTGAAATTCAGTTCAATCCAACAGAAGTGCTCCTATCTAATTGCAGGTTAATTCTTTTAGTCACACACAGTCAGTGAAAAACCCAAGTAGTGCAAAAGCAAGGGTTAAAGCGAATCATCTGAATATCTGCTTAGGACCCCAGTTTACTGCATACAGCCATTTGACAACAGAGATACAAAGCACATATTATTGCTTATGATTATTTTTGTTGCATTACCCTAAGATACCTGCCATGGCTGTGTATTCCACAATAAGTCACAGTGGAGAAAACAGTGTTTTTTCCAATATCACACAGCACATTCTTTCAGAGTTTTGTACAGACAAGCCAGGGCTAGCAGTCTGTTGGAAATGAACTGGCCTAAGAAGTAGGTCTAAGAATTGTGAGAATACATGTCACAGATTATTTATTTCATCAACACTTCACTGTAAAGTGTTGACAATTTAAAGCTTATTCTTCAGTTTTCAAAACTCAGGGAAGATCTCATCATGTGTTCTATTACTAGAAGAGATTCAAGATTAACCATGGATTCAAGACTACAGCATGCTATTTACACAATAAGTCATTTAAAAGCACTTTAAAAACCCAAATTCTATACCCAGCAATATAACCTATTATCGTTTGGGCTTAGTGAGTTTGTTTGTTTGGGTTTGGCTGTGGTGCTGTTCTGTTTTACTACAAAATACACTATTCAAAGGGGGAAAAAATACCATTTCTCAATAAGCTGAGATTCAGCCTAGTGGACAGTCACAAAAAACCTTTCCTGACCTGAGCTTCAAAACTGAGGAGCAAAGTTCAACAGGAGTATGTCTGAGTTTAGACCTTTTTAAACATTCCCTACCAGAGTAAACAGACACTGCTGCAATAAAAAGTAGGTCTATCCCACCTGTAGTCACTCTTCCCTTGTGCACAACCCTGTATTTGCAGTCAGCTAGGTTACAGTACTGACATAGCTCACTGCACAAACATTGGTGCTGTAGTAGATAAGTGGATGAAGCAGAGCAGTGCTTGCCTTCTGTGGTTGCCACCATTTGGTGGCAAGATCTGCGAAAATTTAATAATCAGGATGTTTGCAAAGAGCACAACCACAAACATCAACAAAACAGTACCTGTGAATCATTTGCATGTATGTGGAGGAAGAAGAAAAACCTGAGAGGAGCTATGTATTTCAAGTTCTCCCCTCCCATTACAGAAAACGAGTAACACAGTCTGCTTAAGTTACCTAACTTGATAATCATAACTAAAAACTCAGAAATCATGACTAGTTACTAGAAATGTCAATATATGCTTGTATCTGGCAATCCAACATCATCTATTGCATGTTTAAACAGTATTTTCCTAGACTAATTTTTTAACAATGACTGGCGTTCATCACTACTGCCACCAAAGAAGTGTATCAGAGTGCAGTCTGTTGCCAGCAGCATGATTTTGATGCAGTTCCAGAAAATCAATATAGTTTTGAAACACAGCTCCATTACTTCACCAAATGGACTAATGCCACTACCAGGACTCTGTGTAGATAAAACAGAGCCCAACACTGCATAGTGTGACCAGGTAGAATAAACCCACAGCTCCCTCTAGCCTCTTCTCCCTTCTAATATTTCTGTCCTGAACACAATACTAATTTTGGTGGATCTCACATGGCTGAGCCTTGGGAAATATAAAAAAAACTTGAAAAAGAATGGAGAAAAGAAGTCTACTATCAAAACTGGATATAAAAGCATATTTTTCATAATACAATTCTTTCAACACCCGTTACACCTTACCTTTAAGACTGAATATATCTGAAAAAGCCTTGCAGGAAGAACAGCACAAAACTCTGAACTAGAAAGCATGCTCTTCGAAATTTTTTTCTTAACAGAAAGCTTTCACCTAAGTAGGGCTTTTAAATAGGGCGTTTAAATACATGTTTCATGGTATCTTTAAAATAGAAGAAAAAAAAAAAAAAGGGGGACTCTGGGTTTCTTTTCACTTTAAATAATACAGAATACTTAGTTTCTTTGTTCACTGTCACAGTTAACTGTTACTAACACTGTAACCACACACATGGGGAAGCGTGAGAGTCTTCTCCAGTGCAAAACTGCCTCAGAGGAGGCGCACACTGGTAAAACACAGGCACATATACATATACTCATGCAAGGTCCGCTCCAGACCTAGTCACAGCCTGCCTGGGTATGAACACGCCACACTGGTTTCCTTGCTAGGCACCTCTTAACTTCTTACCTCTGGACTAGCAGAGACCTTGGTCCTTGGTAATTATTTTAGGCCTCTACAGCTTCCAAATTACAGAAATCTAAAGGAGAAGAAAAACTAAGTTCTAGTCTGGTTGAAGTATCTGCCTTGTTTATATGGTCTGGAATACCTTAGAAAACCATAGCTTCCACTAAAACAATGTCCGAGGCACCTACACTAGAGAATCTACCAGTAAATTAGTGTTACATCATATGATAATGCTCTTCTCTGAAGTACACTAGTGCATAGACACAGATTTGAAAGGCAATGATTTAAAGGGTGATTAGCTAAGAGCCTTTAATAAAATTACAGTTTTATGACACAATCATAAAGAACAAATGTTTTGCAACAAAAATTCCCACAAAAGTGATACCTAAATTCAACTTAACTTTTACTAACTAGCAGGCAGAAATACTTTGCTCAGCTCTAGTTAAGTGCCATTGCCTTCCTTGATTAGAAGTGCTGATCTGTTACAGAATTATAAGCCATTGCAACCTCTGTGGCTCCAAGACTGTGTATTTTCTTAGATACTGGCTCAACATCTAGTTGAATCCTGCAAAGATAATGGTAACTATGGTAGAGCAAACACTGTTTTGGAAAAAGAAATCACAAGAACACACATAACACACACACATCTGATGCTTGCCTTGAGAGCAAATATAATGAAAATAAATACTGAGAAAAAAAAATAATCTCAACATAATGAATTGGAAGGACTTAAATGTTTATTTTAAGAAGTAGGATTTTTCCAAAAGGGTTGGCCTATAAAATCTTGATAATGAGTGGGAGTACCAAAACAGATCAATTGCAACCTTAATTCATTATGAATACCTTCACTAGATCAGCAATCATCCCCTCATGATGCTCAGGACAGTCATTTATGTTTTACCAGGCCAGGAGATCTGGTTCAGATTTCTCATGCTTGTTCTGAAATCATAAAGTGACTGTGACAGAATATAATTTAAGCATCGTAGAGGTCTATACATATTGTTCTCTGAAAAGTAGTTTATTAACCATTTCAGGCTAACTTACATGCCGTCTGTTTTGGTATTTATACATTACTAATTCTTTACAGATAATCAAGTTATGTTATCTGTAGAACTTGTTATACTCTCCATTCGGTTACAGAAGACAACATAAACTACTTTGCTGCCAATGCTTTCACACAATAAGTGTCTTGTTTTACCCGAGACAGCAAGATGGCCAGGAGTTGCAATAACACTGAACTACTGCCAAGAAGCTACGCCTTTTGCTCTATCTGAAGTATTTCTGTGGAGCACAGCTGATAGAAGTGTTGCTAAAACAAAGTCTGGGGAAAGCTACCATTAAGCCTTGTAGGAGGAAAACAGGTTAAAGAATTTGAGTCTGGACAAATTCAATGATCAGTAATACTTCTGGGTCCCAAGAGCTTTATAGTGTCCATGCCTTGTGACCCAGACACAGAAAGCAAACTGAAACATTTCAGGAAAAGACTGTAGTTTGTCTTGTTTAAAGAAATGTGTTTGACTAACTGCACATATTTCAAATAGAGTAAGATCTAGGATTGGATTAGCCAGCTGCAAACTACCAAAAATCAAAATACTTATTTCTAGGCAAGTGCAGCACTAACAAGAATACCCTAAAATACTAATTTTTCTCAATAATCTCCAGCCAGCTTAAGAACCCTAGTATTCTAATTCCGCCATCTCAAACTGACATGTATCTTAACTACCTTTACGAGGATAACATACTAAATATAGTCCAACAAAACTGTAGATGAAGGCTTTATAAAGACACTAACATGACATGACAGAGATGAGCACGTCTTCCAGAAGCTTTTACCTTGTAATTCTTTATAATTCAGCATGAACTATGGGAGAAGCAAGTAGCAAATTTAGATATTTGTCCACAGCTGTCATGTAAAGGCCATCATGTGAAGTAGTTATGGAGAGACTACACATCAATAAATCAAGAATTAATAGTAGATATACTGTTTAATAGGACATCAATTTCTGTATCCCTACCAGTATTTACAGCTGTGCAGCTTCCCCATTGTGTCTGTAAATAAGTGTATTCATTCCAGCCTAAACAACAACTGCATCCCTGTCTCTACTTCCCCTGCTCACAGATTGAGCACCAATACAAGCAGCACCAATAACAAGAAAAATATAGCAACGGTTCCAACTTGAAACACAGTACTTACCTGGTCAATGCATACAACAGCCTGAGCTGCCAATATAAATCCTGAGTATGCTTTAGAGCTGTTATTTGAGGACTTTTAATGCAATCAGACTTCTGCTCAAAGAAGACTGATTGTGCAATACTGACAATGAACACATGAATACATGTTATCAACTAGGACAGAACACATGTTTCTCTGTTAAAGAGTATTATATTGTATGTGGTCAATTCAACAAAAGGCTGTCCACAATGGTCATATCATTCAACAGTAACGATTGATAAGAATTTGTTTTTATGCAACAGGAATGAGGAACTGGGAGAAGTGAGACAGAGTGGCAGATAGAGAAACAAAAAAGGACATCCTGTGTGTCTGGCCTATATAACCCGCAGAGCTTGATACACTTACCTTCTGTGAGATGAAAGACACACATAGACATACAGGATACAGCAATAAGAAAGCGTCCTGAACTACTCTACATTTCTCTAGTTCCAAGTTTCCCAAAAAAATTTTTAGTAGCAGCACTGGCCCAAAGCCCAGTTACTCACCAGTTGGTTTCCACTACACACCCAATGCATAATTACCTGGCTTGCCTGATGGTACTACATGTGCTGAACATTGCACAGCAGAACAGTGAATTCTCCATTATATGTAATTAGACTAAGAAAATCCCTGCCAGTTTAGCAAGCCAACTTCCCTCCCCCAAGTTTTCTGTGTTCTAACCATTGACATAGGTGAGCTTTCCACCAGCCAGGTACTACAAGATCAGTCTACAAGCTCACACAGCATACCGGAACCCATTAAATACTGAATATAATACACAGACCATCATGTGACCCAGGTACACTGAATTACCAACGATTTTGCAACTTGCTTCTAGAATGCTCAATTTTTAGTAGAGTATCAACTGTTGAATTAAAAGCCCAGTGCATCTTGATGTAGAAATACTCTGAAATCCATGGGTACTTGCATTTAGAAATTAATTCAAAACAGCAACCAAATCAAGACCGCTGCTCTGAACAGTAACAGATGTCTGATACTTAACCACAGTTGCACTAAGTAGTTGCTAGCCCTGACTTGGGTGTGCTCACTCAGACTTAGAGAGATGCAGGCTTATCAGTAACACATTCCTACAAATTCAGGGTTTGTCCTCCTTGTTAGAAGATGGTCTGCAAAGGAATGCTATATTGCAATACCCCAAAGCATACTGTCTAAAATGTCTTTAAAATATTTGCTAGCAAATTTAGTGTTCTTGACCTTAATGTGCCAAGATACTACTCAAGTCATCACACCAACAATTGTGTTTTTTAAGACTACTTCAGCTCTCTACACATAGGGGTTTGTTGTGTTTATTAAGAAGCTATGACACTGAAACACTAGGAGAGCTGGAGCTCTGGGGACAAAATGTTTGCTCCTCTTCAACAGTTCAGTGGATTTGTAATATGATATGCTTAACCCAAATATCTACAAACATAGTATTGATTTTAAATCAGTGAGAAGGTTTCCATTATTTTAATTTTACATAATCATGTGTGTGATTAGCAATTTTAAGTATACATAAAAAAAAATTATCATATCATTTAGACTTTTGGCAGAAACATCACTTTCTTCGATATGTAGACAGTTGCAAGTTTGGGTTCATTCTGTTTGAATTTTTTTAATGGAAGGGAAGACAACAGAAAAATAAAAACAAGCCTAAGGAGCAAGGAGTCATTCCTTCCTACATCTTGACCTGTGACCCCCAGTGATAGCACACAGACAAGGATGCAGCTGTTATCACCACACATGCAAGGAATTTAATAAATTGAAGAATTCAAACGTCCTAAACAGCTTGAGGAGACATCTGTAACTCCCATAGTAATATGCCAATTTCACATCCGAATTCCTAAATGACCAAAATACAAAGGATGTGATTTGTAACTTTTGTAGACTGCCTCCACCTTGCAGTTTGCCAGATCATACCAGGTTTCTGTGGCTTTGGAACATGGACGAGTTTCCATTCCACTAACAGATAAGCCCGGTAGCGTAGATTATTTTTTCAAATCACTATACAAATTCCTAAGGGTATGACTGTGGAAAGTTTTCATAGGTATCTATGCCACATTTTTATCTACTAATTTGTATGAGATCTGACTAATTTTATAGATTTTATTCCTTCTAATTTCCTTAAGCTCTCAAGTGGATTCACCAGTTTACTAGGGAACCTGCTGTGAAGCCGAGTTCCTGAGAGCCTTCAATTTATTGAGAAATTCCCACGTAGTTCGATATTCTCTGAAGACTCCAGAAGAGTGAAAGCGAGCCTTCCCTGTTCTGGAATTTCACCCTAGCGCATTGAGTTTAAAGGAGTCGTTTTCAGGACGGAACATCACCTAACCACCCGGGAAAGGTCCTCACCGTGAGGAACTGGGAGCCGAGACAGCTCTTCCAGAATTCCGGTGTGGCTACGGCGGAGGCAAACCTCTGCAGATCGCGGTGCGCCCCTCACGGATCGCACGGCTCTCCCCTCACCGGGCTGATGCACGGCACCGACTGCAGCAGATTCCTACTGCTGGCGCACCCCGCCAGTGAGACCCCTCGACTCCGTGCACATCTAGCAGCGCCCACAGCTCCGCGGGCGGCCGCTCCCACCCCCAGCCCCGGCAGCAGCCCGGCGGCCCCCGCGACATCCTTACCCCATGGCGGCCGGCAGCGCCTGGCACCGGTGGTGCCGCGTCCCCGGGGCGCTCCTCGCCGCGCCGGCAGCTCCGCAGCCCCGTAGCGGCGGGGCCGCTGCTCGGGCGCGGCGGATCGGTCACTGACAGCGGGCGGCGGGAGGGGCTGCCGCCGTCGAGCCCGCGCTGTTCTGCGGCGGAGCCGTGGGCTCAGCCCCGCCCGTG
>VYZP01056809.1:0-20696 GCA_013400635.1 Hypocryptadius cinnamomeus | reverse complement strand
ATGGCCGCCTCAGGCGGTGCCCGGCTGCTCCGGCGCCACCGAGCCGCTGCCTGTGCCTGCTCGCATCCCCCGCCTCCGCCTCACACCTCCGCCACCGCCCGCTCGTCCCCTCGCGGCGGGTAGGCGCAGCCGCCGCGCGGAGCCCGCACCTTCCGTCCCGCTCCTCCTTCCCGGGGACCGGGAAGGGAAGAGAAGGGAAGGGAAGGGGCGAGAAGAGTGGAGTGGAACCGCGCCCTGCCCTACAGCTCCGCGCCGCACGCGGCCAGCGCGCTCCTGCCCGCAGCGGCACCTGCCCGCTCTGCCTCCATCCTCCGCCCGGGGAGCTTTAAATAGAACACGTCACCGCGCTCCCCTACGCACCAACGTCACGCCCCGCTCCCGGCGCTGACGTCACCGGGGTGCGGAGGATGATGTCAGAGTGGTCCACGCCGCCGGAAGCTCTTCTATAATAGGGAACGGCGGCGGGGGGAGAGCGGAGCGGGGAGGGCTTGGGGTGCTGGCGGCTCCCGGGCCGCCTCCTCCCGCCTCCGGCCCCTGCGGCGCCGTCTCCACGGCAACGCCGCGCCCGGCGGCTCGGCGGGAGAGCCGGTGTCACGGAGTCACGGGCGAAGGCGGTGCGGAGCCCTCTCCGGAACGTGGCTACTGCAACTTCCCAGCCCTCCGCCTTGCCAAAACACAGGGCCGCGTCCCCGTGCTCTGCAGACACTCTGCAGACACTTAACACAGACAGCGTTACCGGAAAAACGGGGAAGAAACACGGCAGCCGTTCTAAAAAAAAAACGTACATTCCCGCACATCCACGCTAGTACTATCGAAAAGAAATAGCCAGCACTGTAAGCTGGCTAGGACCTACAATATTTGTCTGAGTTCTTCAGTTGTGCCATGCAAACGGCAAGCTTCTAATCCATCACAGTTGCCCAAGCTCCAGCACCATGTACTATCTTGCGGGGATATACCTCATATTAAGTTCTGCAAATACTTCCATTAACTTCCTGAGATTTCCTCAATTTGTAAACATTAGGTTAACTACTCCAGTATACTGCCAGTGGCATTGGGATGCCCCAGGTGGAACATGCTCCTTGCTAGGATGTTTTTCAGTATTTTCATGGAATTTCTGCTTAAGTGAGGTTGTAGCTACCAGAGGCATATTAAACTACAATGAGCATAAGAGGAAGATATTGATACTATACTAGATACCAATCTCCACACAAAAAATGAAGAAGCCCAGAATATTACCAGTGTGTGTTTCAGAATTGTAAAGCATGATAAAACCAACCATGTTAAAGCTGTTGCTTTAACAAAGGGTTGCTTGTCCTCTCATAGAACCTTTATTATTTGTGACCAAGTGTATCCCATTAAGAGGCTGGAATAAAAGACAGCTAAAGCACTCACCTAACAATCTGATCTTCCTAGAGTCAGGATGCACATTTCTAAAACTTATTTTAGTTTACAGATGCATGTTTTACAGACTCTTGTTTCATCATTTTGACCTCCAAAAGTAATCAGCTATGGGAAAAGCAAGGATGATAAATTAAACATCAAGGCAAACCTCCCCCAATCACAAACAATCATAGGAAACCCAGCATGAATCATTACTATGGGAGTAGCAGCAAGGCATACTGCCTCACGAGGCAGAAAAGAACAGCTTCCTCAGTTGCCCATTTCTCATTTCCCACACACCACCTCATAAGCTACAGTAAAGGCACTGAGCTGAAAAAACTTTAGTCTGAGTGACAACAGTCTAAGGTTTGTTGTGTACAATGCTCAGAACCTGCATACTTATGATGAGGCTGCATTACTTCCCTGGACTGCAATTGCTGTGGTCGGGCTTCACCTACTAGCTCTGAAATATGAAGTTCTATGTATTTTCCACTAAAAATCAAACTATGTGTGCAGGCTTCTATCATAAAACAGAGGTACTCTCTGGTGTTGGGGTGGGGGGGAAGACGGAGATCTACAACTATTCCTTCTTCTATATGATTAGAGTGAAAAAGATGAAAACTAATGCCAACTAGGCAAGCATAAACAACAAGTAGCTTATATGTTCATATTCACTGATGTCAAGTAGCTAGGAGTCTACATTCATTAGCTTTTGAAAGTCTGAAATGATGCTCTGCATGAGCTGCAGTAATGGCAGATCAACAGCAAGGAAACTAAGGCTTTCATTTCATATATGAATAACTATTGCATCAGTTTTGTTCTTTCAGCTCAACCTCACACACTAATGCAAGTGCTTTAGTATTTCATTATGTTCACAGTATTTTGTTTAGATATCAAAGATCATTCCATCTCTCTGCCTTTCAACTTGTTCACATATTTGTCTTGCATGAAGTATACTTTTCTACGGCATGGGTACAGACCCAGAAATCCCCAAGAATGAAGATAAAAGAGAAAAATATAAAAATAGACAAATACACACTGAACCCTGGGGTGAAGAATAGTGTGTTCACTTGAGCATCAGAGGAGTGAACAGAATCATGCACAAAGAAATGTGGAATATCAATAATGTCTTTATTGACTTGTGAAATAAATGAGCTGTATATTTCATACCCTTCTAAAAGTAATAAGATATGAGTACTGGGACAGATAATATCCTGGGTATGAGAACAGAACTGTAGGGACAAAGAAGGCTTTACTTCAAGTAAATCTGATTTTTTTTTCATTCTTAATTCTTAATTTAAATAATTTTTATTTATTATTACATTTAAGTGCAGAAAGTTCACCTAATTGATTACTTCTTTTCCATATTTATTGTTACATTGCCTCCAGTTCTGACAGCTTTCTCTAAGATTTAAGCTTTGTCTCAATTACACCCTTTTACAATCTTAATTAATTTCCAGGTTGATTTTGTCAAGTTAACATTATTTGTCTTGTGGAAAAAGCCTCTGTTTATACTTGCCAACCTTACTAAAATCCCTTTTCTGTCTTGCCATTCCCCACATTAATATATGATACAAAAGCATGGTGATCTATGTCAGCTAAGGCAGAACTGCACATACTGATACAAAGTAAGCAAGCTGGGTGATAAATCATAGATATTAACAGGAGAAATACACAATCACCTCATCTTGAAGACTCAGGTGATATAAAATGGAGAATTTTAACAGTGATGACAATACTTTTAGCTCTAAGTTAGTTGCTTTGGGGCTTTTCTATTTTAGAACACTTCTTTGTCTAGAGCACTTTGATGGAGGCAGTCTTGAGCATGCCTGGAAATCATCAGCAGCTCAGTGGCTGTTCCTTCACAAAAATACCCAGTAATGCCACAATCAAGAGACGGATAACTTCAGGCAAGGCAAAGCACAGGGTGGTGCAAGAGAAAGAGTGTTATTTTGCAGAGTTGAAGTAGCATACTCCTGGTGTGTATATTCATAGCAGCTATTCAGTTGCCAAACCCTGTTCTGATACCCTTGCCCAGGATGGCAAACCAGCTGGGGCAACACCTGTAAACTTGGCAGCAGTTACTGGTATCTCCAAAAGGAATGCTACTTTGAGTCTCTCAGTGGGATATCTGTAGATGGAAAAAACCCCCAGATGGCTGTGCTGTCTGAATCTCAAGCCTGCTGTGTATCAACATGGCCACTGCTCAAAGTCCTCGAAGAGCAGAAGTACAGAGCTGGAACATCAAGAAGCACTACAAAGGTCTGCATTTTGCCTAACTTTGCATGGTACCTGGTTTTCTCCATGACAAACCAGATTTGTACCACTTGATTGCACACCGTCTGGGAGCTACCATTCCTATGGAAAAGACAGGGGAATCCCATTAAATTATATTAAGCAGTGAAAATATTTGAACTGCAATTGTTTGTTCAGGCCTAGTTGACACACTCAAAACAAAAGAATTCTAGCTGCAGCAAAACCAGAAACTGTTAAAGGGTTGTTTAGGGAATCTCGGAGCAATTATGTGAGAATATAAAACTAAAAATTGCCTCGTTTGGTTTATGAAACTAATATCCAATACGACATATTATTATGTTCTCCAAATATTTTGGGTAAGGTTGATACAAGCAAGGAAGCAAAAAGAGCTATTAAATGGCAAAAGAATTAACAAGTGTAAGCCTTCCATAAATGTTTTTTTCTGGTACTGCAAAGGTTCTTGCTCTTCAAGAAGATCATACCTTCAAGAGTAACCTTCCTAAACAAAGACTGGGTGCAAAAGAAGCAATGACTGAAAAGTAATCACAGATGGCAGCCATCTCTGGCTCCATCTGGGAAAAGGTAGAGGTAACTAATGACAGACATCTTCGCTACAGCAGCTCAAAGCCTGCAGGTACTACTTCCCCCATGGCTCAGAGCTGGGGTACTACCACTCCTCCCTTACATCAGCTATTTTATTCTGTTTGTTTGTACTGTTTGTTCAATACCAAGTGAGTTTAAATTCTACAATCCATAAGGAAACCAAGGATGTTTATTCCTGTTGAAGGTGAGGGAGCCAGCACCTCACACTTGCCTCACTTCTCATGCATTGCTGCTATTTAGTGTCTCCTTCCTTCTCCTACTCCTTTATATCTTCTTCTTGCCCTCTTTTCTCCTGTCCAATCACAAATTTCCCTCCCCACACATATGATTCTTTCAGTGAGTGGGATCACTTCTCCATCATTTTTCCTTGCAGGATCTGCATTTAATATATAAACAGAGAAAAGAGGGGAGGAGAGTAAATGTCATCCTCTTCCCTGAACCCAAGGTTTTTGTCTGCATTTTTACGAGTCTAGAATAAACTTCACTTATACAGCAGGTGGACCTGGAGGGATTCTGGACCAATTTTACAGCTACTGTTTTTTTCTCCTGGAATAGATGAAGAAATGTAAGTGTTGCCTTATATTCAAGTAAATGTGGTATACTCTCAAACTAAGACCAGATTTGATTTTGAAAGCAACTGTATGACATAATTCCCTGAGATGCCTTATGGTCCAACATTTCTAACTCTGTACTGTTGCCAGTGAATGCTAGTTTTCCAGCACCCACTTCCAACATTTCATTGTCTTGCCACCAGAAATATATTGCACATCTCCTACACAGCTCTGTGGCAGTACACCCCTACTGGAATTTTTAAAAGATACTGATCCCTGACTAATGCTTTTATTTCTTACTTAGGTTTATCAGAGGCTGTTATTTCCTCCAGTGCTTTTTCTGACCATACAGAAAGCACAGAGTTTGCCACTGGACTGATTAGGTTTCTGTCTTTTCACACCAAGTTTACCTAGAGACATCATTCAGTTTTGTTTTTATGGTTTCAGCTGACGATTATTAAAATATTGTAAAATAACCACTGTGGTTTTTGCATGTGAGTACTGAGAGAGTATATATAAGAAGGAGGGAGGAGTGGGGATGGCAGATGCAGGAATTCTGAATTGGGCAAGAGAATATTCAGGCTTGTAACCAAATGTAAGCTTTGTAGAGGCTTGATACTGCTCACCAAGTTGCTGGGAAGGAAACTGGAGGAGAAGGAGCAAGAGCTCTGTCCTGTGAAGTAGAATGTGAACTGCTGTAGGGAAGAAGACATTTGCAAATCACAAACTTTTTTGTTTTATTTTCACACCTTGTTGAAGAAGTGTACCATTATACTGGTTAAATTGAACTATACTGAAGTTACTGTTTTCAGTTTACTTCTTGTAGATTACTTGTGTTTTCTAAGATTTTACTCTTCATGTGATAATACTTTGAAATGTGATGGCCTGTGCAATTCTTTGAAATGTGATACTGTGCAATTCTAACTCAGGAAATGTGCATTTTAATTCCTTGGCCAAAAGTTAGTCATAATATTATTTTCTAGATACACATCATACAGTCACTTTAATATGAGAGTGACAGATAGAGTCAGCCACAGTTAACATCTGATTTTTGATGTTTGCTGAGTAGCCACTGCCATTAATAGGCATTGTAAGTAGCACTCAATATAATTAGAATTCACATTAAAAAAGACACTTATGTAGAGCTGGATAAAGGGGTAGTAATTAAAACCATAGTACATTACTTACCTAACAGTGTAGAGTTAAGGCTTCCATGGCAACCTTAACTCCGAATTTCCTGCCTTTAGTGATTTCAAAAGCTTAGCTTCACTCTTCCTTTAATATAATATTTCACACCGAATACTTTCACCAATAGAAAGGTTATTCTGAAACCTGACATTTCTAGGACTCCTAATACTAACCCAGTTTGCACAGCAACAACTATAAATTATTCAGAAGAAACTGCACTAATACATAGTGCACAACAAAAACTGAACTTGCCTTAAGCTGGTATAGTGTATTATGGATATGTGGTAGCCTCTTCATAGATAAGATGCTGGCAGCTTCCCTTTGGATCTCTATTTCATTGCCTCTGTGACACTGGCTGAAGAACTATCTGGCCTGAAAAGCACCATATTAAAACTGAAGATGAGAAGGAATGTGCCTGCAAATATAAAATTAGAAAAATATTTTAATTAGAACTCATAAAAAAACATTAACAAGTACACCTGGAAAATTGGTGGTGGTGGCAGTGAATATAAGCAACACTGTGGATTACTGTTTAAAATTGTTGCAATTTTGAACTTCTAACTTTTGCTTAGACTTCTGTAACTTGTTTCAGGAAGTGTGTATGGCACAGATATATGTGTCCATATCTTGGCTACCTGCATTTTAACATGAGTGTGAACTTTTATGGCTTACTAGTAACATAAATGCTATTGGCTTGAGAGATAGGCACTTTGTTTTCAGAGACAAAGTACACAGGACCAGCTCTTTATAGGACACTTTACTTAAATGGTTATTAAAAACTGTGTCTTCAGTTATTTCTATAATAGGGCTTCATAGAAAAGTTTTGAAGCAAACATCTATTTGCATCACGTTGCAAAGTTTAAGGTAATCCTTGTTCTTGTTAACAAAAATGTTCTGATTTCTTGAGTAAAACTCTTAAACACAAGTGCATTTTATTTCAAAACTTTTATGGTACAGGAAAATGTTGCTCATTCATCTATATCTATAAGTATCTGAAGGATGTCAAGACAATTGATTCAGGCTTTTCTCAGTGGTGCTAAGCAATAAAACAAAGGGCAATGGGCAGACACTGATGCACAGGAAGTTCCACCTGGCCATGAGGAAGAACTTCTTTACTGTGCAGGTTACCATACACTGGAACAGATTGCCCAGAGAGGGTGTGGCATCTGCCTCACTGGAAATATTCAAGAACTGTCCGGACGCAATCCTGTGAAATGTGCTCTGGAACAACCCTGCTGGAGCAGGGAGATCGGACCACATGACCCACTGTGGTGCCATCCCAAACATTCTGTGATTCTGCCAAATGTATTTGAAATTTGGCAAATTTTAGAATAGCTTTTGTGTAAGTAGACAT
Organism: Hypocryptadius cinnamomeus; assembly: GCA_013400635.1. Taxonomy (NCBI): domain Eukaryota; kingdom Metazoa; phylum Chordata; class Aves; order Passeriformes; family Zosteropidae; genus Hypocryptadius; species Hypocryptadius cinnamomeus. The sequence continues at coordinate 13,364 of VYZP01056809.1, read as the reverse complement.
GTAATACTCAGAATATTAATATCATTAACAATCTGCTCCGTGGGGGTAAGATTAAAATGAAGGAATTTCTTAGTTGATAGGTACATCTCTTTGACAACAAAGACATTATATAAGGGGGATTTTTTTTTCTATAAAATGCTGCCATCATTTACATCCAAATGATGAAATTTAGTTCTTAAACATGAACAAGCTCATGAAGCAAATAGAACTGGACATTCAGGTGCATTTCCCACAAACAAGTAAGCAACCAAAACCAGAGGTAAAAACCTGAAAGACACAGTAAAGAAATATAATACAAGAGAATTTATGTTGGCCACCAACAGTTAGCTCTTTCACCCTACTCAGCCTCTGGCATTACATTCAGAAGATGTTAGGAAAACAGAATACAGGTAGGAAGTTATATTTTATTTACTAATCCACAGCAGGACCGTTGCAATTTGTTCAAGTCCCAGTATGCTCATTGAGAACTCATAAATTCTAAGTGCATGCTTAAATGTATCAATTTTTAAACCAATATAAAATAGAGATAATACTGACTTTATTAAATGTCTAATTCAGTAGACAAAACAATTTGTATCTGTCTGTCTGGCAGTTTGGGGATGTTACTATATGCATGAAGATAAGCTGACGGATATTGCCTCCAGACCCACTAACCTTAAATCAATTTCTCTCAACTACTTATAATAATTGGGCAACAGTGGATTATCTACTAGACCTTTGTAGCAGCAATAAAATTCTTATTAAAATCTTAACCCTCAGAAACTGACATATCAGGTATGTCTTTCAAAAACTTAACTGACTAGTTTAGGGCATGAAGAACATGAATATCCTCCTAAGGGTACAATGGGCTAATACAAAACTGGAAAAAAAACCAGTTCTGTAGAGTTGTGCAGAATAAATTTGCTTTATCCACTGTTTTCAATCAAAATTCATGACCCTGTGTTTTAAGACATGTCTCTCTTCATGCATAAGAGAAAAGATTAAAATTAAAGAAAACTTAGACCTTGCTTTAAAACACTTGTATTTAAAGGAGTGTGATTACAAAATATACAAAAACAAAGACTGAAGTAATAAAATTAGTAGCAATTACTCATTAATCTAACCAGAGGAGAGCATTAACCATGTATCATAACACCTTAACTCTCATCAAATGCATATAGTACATTTTAAATGGTAATCTAAATGGTGCACTACAAAATACTCATCTGAAGAAGATACAGGGATAATTCATACATAGACATCCCAGATGAAGATAACTGTAAGTACATATTTTGCTATAAATTTTTATTATAGATTTATTAAATCTGTATTTTATCTGGATTTTACAATTTAAAGTTGGAATTTGCAGATTTAACTGACATGTTTGCAGAGTACCTCACATTTTCATTTGGGGCCTATAATATTAATTACATTTAATAAATTCTGTACTGTATATTATGTGATACCTATATGCATATAAAATTAGCACACTGGATGTAATAAATACTTTAAAAGCCATGAAGAAATCATATAAGGGCATACATGAGCATCACTGAATCTGGCTGAAGGTTGAACATCAGAACAAGAATGCTGCACAGTGGGGAAAAATACTGCATTTGTGTAATTAATTATTAATTTTTCATTCAGTATTTACTTGCTAAACTTTTGAATCTTACTTTATATGCCTTTATGCCTTTTTAATATTGTTTTCTAATGGACATCTAATTTATGCTCTTTGTATTATTAATAAAATCTTGAATTGTTTTCCTGAGGAAAGCTGCTTTTTCCCTGGTACATCAAATTTGGTTTAGACCTAAGTCTCTGGTTTGGCTTCAATCCCAGAATATCCTGATTTCTAAATGAAATTCAAAGCATTTCATATGGGTATCATGACTACGAAGCTTCAATCTTCACAGTGGATCCTGCACTGTATCAATCCCTGTTATACCATTTATTTCATTACACCTACATTTTTTATTTCAATATATGTTCTATGTTTGGTCTCAGTACCAAATATGAAAAAAGGATACTTAGAATGAAGCTCTGTGTTGACACAATTTTCATTATTTCAGACCTGGTCCCGGACACTAACAACATCATAAATGATCATATATTACAGGTGGTTTTGAAATGAAAAAAAAAAAGTTTCAAGTAAGTTAAATAAGTAAGTAGGGACAGAGTATATAAATACATGTTTTTCATCACTCTTAGTGAGTGCAGTAGTATAGGTGCCCTTTAATAAGGCTGTTTGCTATGGTAAAGCACATTCTAACCAAACACCTGTCCGAACTCCCATAGACCTTCTGAGGTACCAAGAGGCAAAGAAAAGTCTGTAGACTTTTCAAAGATTAAACAAAGGTTTCATAGAGGAATTCATTGCGTCCTTCTTGAACTACTGACAATTGAGATGGTTTGATCAAACTTTCCATCATTATTTACCTTCAGAGACTAACTAGCTGGAGCACTTCAACTCCAAAAGCTTCAGAAAATTGCAAAAAAGCACTAAATAGGGACTTTTGTGTTCCATAATGGTTTTCATTCTATGAGAGAGATTGCAGATGGCTCATCAGAGATTTCTTTGTCAATTACTTCTGGAAACCACTCTCTTTCCTGCATATCAGAACTAAGTATAGTTTTAGTTTATAGAGGCTGACTTTAGACTCTGCTTCTATTATAGATCATAAATTTCTTTCATTGATCGCTCCGTTTTATGGCTGTTGTTCAAATAAATTATTTTTACAAACAGTTCTTTTACAATAAATATACCATTTTTAATCTAATGCAAGCATCTTTTGAGGCAGAAACACAAGACTAGTCCTAATGCCATTCTGTTTGGGGGAATCTGTTGGAATCACTAGTGCAAGTTCTCCAATTTTTTGTTGTATAGTTGTTCAGTTGAGTATCTGTTGACTAGCAGTTCGATTTCTGACTAAAACTAGAAGTAAGGCTTCGTATGTCTTTTCTAACAGAAGAGTATCTGTAAACTGACTGAGATCACAGTCAGGGTCAGGAAGAAAGACAGCACACATTGAAAAAATAGAACAGCTCTCAGCACATCAAAGCACAGAGATTTGTCTCAGAAGGCTGTTGGCAATTTGTAAAATGTCAGGTTATTTCAGGTGCCTCACGGAAATGTGCAGCTAGCTTGACAAGTGAATGCAGGCAAGACATGGGGAAAAATCCTTAAGAGTTAACAGTCTGTGCCAAAAAAAAAAAAAGTTATTCAGTATCTCAGTTGATGCAAACACAAAATCAGGGTGCCTTGTGCCAAGGAGCAGAGGAAAGGAAACCAGGAAAATATGTAGCAACACAGGTTACTTCAATCAGTAAAGGCATTCCTAAATATTTTTTCTTTCCTTTCTTTTTTTCATTTTTGCTGTATAAAAAGATGTTGATTTTTAATGCCCTGCTCTAAATACTGCCTGCTGCCAAGTATATTGATTGTGTTAAGTTAGATTTATTGTAGACTCAATGGAAAATGTGAGAAACCTAGAAGCACAACATGTTTTGGTTAATGGATAGATTATGGCAAGAAAAGCAGTCAAACGGTCTGGAGAACACCATTTGAATGTGACACATGGGGAACTGCAGCTATAAGGAGTTGTATCACAGACTTGTAACAGTTAAGACACAAAGTTTCTGTCTTGAGCAGGGAGTAGAAAGTTAAATCTTGACTCCAAACAAACAGCACAGAAAGATTGTCATTGTTTAATCCCATCTTGCAACCAGCACTACACAGCTACTTTCTCACTTCTCCACTAGCAGGATCTGTGACAGAATCAGAAGGGTAAAAGTTAGAAAACATGGCTTGAGATACAGACAGTTTAACAGAAAAAGCAAAAGCTATGCATGCAAGCAAAGCAAAATAAGGAATTTATTTGTTGCTTCCCACGGACAGGCAGATGTTCAGCTAGGAGAGCTGGACTCCATCACAAGTCACAGTAACTCAGGAAGACAAACAGTATCATTCCAAATGCCCCCTCTTCTTTCTTCCTCCTTCCTCCCAGTTTATATACTGGGCACGATGTCACATGGTTTGGAATACCCCTTTGGTCATTTTGGGTCACTGTCCAGCTGCGTCTCATCCCAGCCTCCCAGGCAGCCCCAGTCCATTCACCAGAATAAAAAGGTCTTACAGGCAATTTCTTTGTGGCTGAACTTTGCTTTACATCTCCATTCCAAGTATGCCACTAGGATTTGTCTCTCATAAATGTAATGCTAACCACAAACAGACCCTTATATGAAGATCCCATGTCATAGCCAAGACAATAAAGTCTTTTCACAGCCCAGACTTTCCCTTGCCAGTCCATTTGCAGTCCCACTTCACTAGGCCCCTGGTTTTGTCACTTTCTTATCTGTCAAGTCTATCCCTGAGTAGTCAGAACCTTAAACTCTAACAGCTCCAGCTGTGGCCTGCTCTCAGCTGAGCAAGCCCTCAGGTAAGAATTTTGAAGCTGAGCAAGCTTTCAACTTACCCCTTTCTTCTCAAACATGGGAGCTTCAACAGTGTGTCTATGCATGCACAAACTCACTGTTTCAGTACCTGCTCATGCCAACAGCTCACTTATGGTAAGTGTAGTTCCCAGGAAGGAATCACATTAAAGAGGACATTGAGGTGCTAGAGTGTGTCCAGTGAAGGGCAATGTGGCTGGTAAGAGGACTAGAAAATGTGTCATATGAGGAACAGCTGAGGGAGCTGGGTTTGTTCAGTCTCAAGAAGAGGAGGCTCAGGGGGCACCTCATTGCTCTTACAGCTCCCTGAAATGAAGGTGCCAGCTGGGAGCTGGTCTCTCCTACAGTGCCCGCAGGACTACAGGAAATGGCCTTAAATTGAGACAGGGAACATTCAGATTACGTATTAATTATTTTTTTCTCTATTATTAGGATGGTTAAGCATTGGAATTGATTGCCTAAGGAGGTAATTGAGTTACCTTGAGATGTCCTTGAGGTGTTTGGATCTGGTGCTGGGTGATAGTTTAGTAGTTTAGGGATTACAGTTGGTAGTGCTGGATGGACGGTTGATGGACTGCATGTATCTTAAAAGTCTCTTCCAACATTGATGAATCTATGACTTTGTTTCTGATATCCTTTAGGGAGCAAGCATTTCAATATGTTTGTGACTCCAGATTAATCATAGCAAGCCTATAATCCATGTTGGCCAAAATAGAATAGTTTGGACACACTTCTGAACAGCAGCTCAGTAACAGTCTGACAGTAACTATAGAAAGCAAACCAGCTGCGCCGCCATGTCTCTCTCGGGCCCTGCCAGGACCGGGTGCGGGCGGAGCGCTGCGGCTCGCACCGCCGCCCGCCGCCCGCCCCTCACGGAGGCCGCGAGAGCTCCCGCCCCGCGCATGCGTCCCGCCGTGCCGCTAGGGGGCGTGCGAGCCGGGAGGCCGCCGCGAAGTGGCGCAGGAACTGACGGAGCGAGCGCTTGCTGCGGCGGGCCGGCCGCTTCCTGCCGCATCCCGGCCCCTTCCTGCGGCGTCTGTGCATCCGGGGGACGGGACGGTGCTCAGCTGCGGGAACTGCTCTCCACTGCCCGTCCCGCGCAGTGGTACCCGCAGGCCCGCCCCGCCTGCCTCCGCTCAGGCCCTGCGTGAGTGTCCTGTGGGGGTCCCGCGTGGACGTGGCAGGGAGCGGCGTCGGAGTGCCGGGCTCTGGCCCCAGGGGTGGCTGTGGGCCCGGACGCCTCTCCCGGCGTGGGGGCTGAGGGCTGGCGGGCTTCCGTGCGCACGGGCTTGCCTGCACGGTTCACTCGTGTGGCTCTGAGGGAAATACCTGCTTGTTTGGAAACACTGCCCAAAGGGACAAAAGTACCTGAACTGTAAGTTATGAAACTTGTTTAGGAGAGCCTGGTAATTCCTGGCGAGGAAACCGGTGCTGACGGTCACGGTAAAGGTCGTTGCCGCTGTTGTGAGACAGCGGTGTTGCTGCATTGTTTTGGGTTAGGGAAGGTAACTCCTCCGTTGCTTGTGTTCTTGGTGTTTACAGCTTCAAAGGCTAAACTGAACATGTGTTTCTTCTGCGCCTAACTCTTGAATTCTCATGCATCGTTCTGTTACTAGCTAATTGTATCCATAAACTGCTTATGTTTACGGTGTGCTGTGGAGACTGCCTGGTCTGCTCAGGGGGGAATGGGGCGTGTTAACAGTTGTTCTGTCTACTTGAAATGGAAAAGTTTGGACAGCACATAAATACTCATCCAGACTAAATGTCAAATGACTTACTTGTTATGCAACATGGTGTCATTTCTTCGGCAGAACTGAAAGTGAAAATCCCAATAGTAGCTTCCATAATGCATAATGCTTCCCCTCACCCACCCCATCAAATGGAGAGGGGAAAAAAAAAGTGAGAACTCTAATAACTTTCTCTTAGAGCTAGTGCAGCAATGTGCATGTTTTTACTGTTCACTAGTGTGGGTGGGTTGTTATCACAGGAAATAAGGAGCAAAGCCAAACCCAACCATATAAACTTCTCATTATTAATTTTCTTATGCTTTGTCCTTATGCTGTCTGCAGTGACAGTCGGAACTATCTGGCTAGTTGTACCACAATCAATTTTTAGTTGAAAAGATAGTAAACCTATATTTTCTATGACAGAGTCTGTTCAGTAAAATAATACTATATATATATGATAATACTATATATGTATGATAAAGCATGATTAGATTAGTTGCAATTGGTGTCATCATTTGTCTGCTTTTTTACATGTCATGTTGTGAAACAATACTAACTTCATTACATAACTTGTAGTTCATGATTAGCTGCATCTTCATGCTCTTATGATGTACTCAAGGGGTTTTTTCCGTATATTGCAAACCTCGAATATATTCTTTCCATATATTGTGAACATTGTGGAATGCTTCAAATATGAAATAAATTCCACTGTTACATGGTACTTTTCCCTGAGATGAAAACTGTTATATCTTGTGGCATGTAATTTTTTTAAAAATTAAACTTGAAATTGAGGGAGTCATATAAAAATTCACTTTTAAACATAAATAAAGTAAGCACTAATTATGAAACTTCAGAGTGTGCAGTATTTTTATTTAGTGTCATATACTGAAGGTAAATCCTGTGATCACCATTCTCTTAAGCAATTCCTGGAAGTATATTCTAGCTTGCTTGAATTTTTAAACCAAGAGCTCAAAAGGTAACTGGTATTTCTTTTTGTTGTTTTTTTTTTTTTTGTTTTTTTGTTTTTTTTTTTAGATAAAAGGATACATGTTCACTTCAAGTAGAAAGGAGCATGTTCCCAAATTCTTCCAACTTGGGTCGTCCACCCTTCCCTCCAAAACATCAACAACAGAGTACTTTCTTCACTGAATTTCCTCTAAATATGCCTCCTACTCTTCTTTCTCACCAGCAAATTGTCGTTCCTCCATTTCATTTTCGCAGTGCAGTGTAAGTACAGTAAGATTTGGTAGTAGGGGTTTGGTCTGAAAGAAATATTTCTCTTTATGGAGGATGGTTTTCACTGTTTATAACATTGAACTGCACTGAACTTCACAAAACGTGAAGATGTCGTGCATATAAAAATGAGCTAAATAATTTCCCTTACGGACCTGCAAATCTAAATGCTTGCCTGTGATGCAAAATGCATGAGATGTAATGGCACTGATTAGTGGCACTAATCCACAGTTCAGTTTTAAAAATCTTCAGTCATATTTGTTTATTGGGGAGAACAGGAAGGAGATGACAAAGGAAGGAAATGTTTATTCTCAAGTTTATATTTGAAGACACTGTAGTGTTGTTTAGGCTTTTGAATTTAAAAGTTCCTTAAGTGAATTTGTTTACTAACCCCTTCTTACACAGATGCTGTCAAGAATGATCATTTTCAGTTTTTAATGAAATATGTAAAACAAACTGAAATATATCTTCATGTTGAATAGAAAAGAAAGATGTATTCCTTCTAAAAAAACCCAACTGACAGGACTTGTAGAATTTGAGTTAACAACAACCACCAACCCATAAAAAGTATCTTATGAATGATTGCTATGAACTGTAGTCTTTCTAGAGCTCTTTTGAGTGGGAACATTGAAGCTACTCCAGCTGTTACTCCAGTTGTTACACTGCAACCAGTGACTTATGGAAGTGTCAGTCCAGTGTCCAGGTCAGATGCCCTGACGTCATTTCAAGGGAGAAAGTAAGTTCTTTGTATGTGTGTGACTAGTACTGGTTGTAATGTACCCGTTGTGAAGCTCGTCTGATATCAATTTCTTATGCAATTTGAGTTATGTTAGACATTGCAATACTGAATACTTTTTTTCTTTTTTGATGGAAACAAGCCATGTATTGGCTTTTTAAACCATTGTACCTGTTTGAGAATCTTAGTACTCAGAAGTGACTTCCTGTACCTAGTTTTTCTCTTCCAGCATCTGTAGCCTTGCAGAATTGATTTAAGTGATTTATTGTAATACTGCAATGAATTGTGGTCTGTATGGGCTTGACTTTAAGCTGGTTTGTGTCAATAAATGTTCTTTTCCTGTTAATTTGTCAAGTTAAAAATAAGAGTGCATCCTCAAGGTTTTATGGGAATTGTGTTTTTTTGATGGCACATTAAGTGTTTTTACTAATTTTCCTAACTATGTGATGTATTGTTTTTCAAATACAAGGTGTTAAATTCAAGCATATGTAAGTTCTTTTTTTTAAAGAGGATTTTATGGAAACCTAGTTTTCATAGTTTTTTTTTTTTTAATTAACTTGGATTTACATTACTACCTTTGTTATTTTAGTTACCACAGAAAGGGAAATTTTACATAAATGTAGGGTTTAATTTTCTTTTTCTTTAGAAAAAATCCAGTTCTCTTTATTAGTTCAGATATACTATTTGATACATGTTTCTAGTAATTGTGGGAATCAGCTGGTTGGAAGGAGGTTCTCTGTAGTGTGTCTTCAGTACTGTCTCCTGAATGCTATTTCTCTACCAAATCTAACATGAAAAAATAAGCACACTCAAATATATGCTGTTAAGTTATAGCTGAGTGTGTAATTGTCCCATAGACTAAGGAAGCTCCTGGTTTCATGCTGCATGCATCTTTTCCTCTTGAGCAGTCTGTTCTATGACAAGCTATGCTATGTTGGGAGATTTATAGTCAGCTTAAACAACCTTGTCATGTGGGTTTCAGTAAACAACCTTGTCATGTGGGTTTCAGTAAACAACCTTGTCATGTGGGTTTCAGTAAACAACCTTGTCGTGTGGGTTTCAGTTGGTTAAGTGCAGACACTTGCCTTAAAGAATTGCATCAATCCAGTTCTCAGGTAGCTTAATTTCTGAGATTTTGTGTTCTCTTTTCCCATTCTAGGTTTGTTCTGTCTAGTACCTAGAATGGGCATACCTGTTGTGTAGCATACTTGGGCTTAGTGAAGTAATGTCATTGCGTGTTAGTATTTGAACTTTGTAGAAACTGTATTTTAATCATAAGTTGGAGCTTGTGAACTAGAGGAATTACACAATGTCTCTCTCTAGGAGACAAAGTCAACAGAGTGTTCCAGATGATGCCAAACGGCAGCGGATTCATTCACATGATTCTGATACAGCTGTAGTTAACCCAGCAGTGCCTTTGCCAAAAGAACCTAGGCTCTCCTTCCCAGCGTCAGTTTCAGTTCAGTCTCCAGTGTTGCATGCACGTGGCTCACCAGCCTTAATTGGATGTGTTCCTCCTTTGCAAGATACTTTGTTTCCAGATCCTACAGAAACCGGCCTCCCTGTTGCCAAGGACGAGGTAATGGCTTTCTGTGCCTGCGGTTTACTTCTGTCTTCCGGGTATGCAGAATCTAGAGGTAGTGTAGGAGACCACAAACATTTCTGCCAGGGTTTTTGACAGTATGATGGGATATCTGTTGGTAAGCTGCCATTAGAAGGAGTATCGACAAATGTAGCTGCCACTGTGGTTCTGTATCACCTCCTTGTCTGTTCTTGGGTTTGAAGCATTTTTATGGTAGTAGAGGAAGTCAGGGTATTGTTTCCCTGTGTTGTTTATTTACATCCTAACGTCAGGAAACCTACATGTCTGCTCTAGGAGGAAAATTTGGAGAACAGTCCATTTCTGACAAGATATGAGGTGGGGAAAATCCTGACTAAAAAAACCCCACCGCAGTAATATGAGAGAAGCCCATTCTGAATAAATGCAGTATTTGGCCTGTAAAGATGTTAGTTGTCTCTTTTCAGGAAAGCATGGAAGTTACTGTCATAACTGTTCTGGAATATAGAAGAGAATGGAGTGGAGTTCAGAACTGTCTCTTGTTCTGCACCCACATGACAGAAGGGTTTTGGGTTTTTTAGTGTGAATATGCCTGTTGATTATAGAATGTAACAGTATTGGGAAGGGAAAACAGTACCTCCTTCTAACAAAGACCTGACTTCTTAATTAGTTTATGTGGGACAAAAAATGAAGCTAATTTAAATCAGGTTTTTAATGACATTTTTCTCCCTATTACTGGTAGGCAAACTGTTGACATTAAAGTCAGTAGAAGATATCTCTGGTCATTCACTACTTATTCCCTGAAATACTGCATATACTGATGATGCAAAAATTATTTTCTCTGGTTTGCCTTTTTATAAAAAATGGAACAAATTTAAATTTAAAAACTTAGCAGAAATTTCTTTAAGGAACTATTAATTGTGAATTTAAGTGCAATAAAACTCTAGACAATGGAGTTGGTTATGTGAAATGGTGCTGGGTTTTGCATTAAAAAAACTCAACCTTCTGTGTTTCATGTAATTGCATCTGTGACAAGAAAGATGTTCACTTTGCTGTGTCTTTACTCTTTGTATGTGTGTGTCTAGTTAAGTAAACAGATTTTGGAGTTGTTTCAAGCATGTCGGCAACAGGCCTCTGATTTGGACAGAAAAGAGCTTTGCAGAACAGAACTCCAGAGAGAAATTCAGCTAATTTTTCCACGTATGTTTTGAATCTAATTACTTAATGTCAGTTTGCATGTTCTTCAAGTTTGTGATTCTTCCTTCCTCTCAAACTGTAATATGTCATATCATGTTTATTTTTTGTTACTGTTATCTTCTATTACAGAGAGCAGACTTTTTTTGGTTGGGTCCTCACTGAATGGATTTGGCACTCGTACTAGTGATGCTGATTTGTGCCTGGTGGTTAAAGAAGAACCAGTAAGTAATTTAAAACATACATAGTTAAAACAAAGTCTGGTTTTATGTGTGTGCTGTTAAAAGGCTGGATCCTGAAACAGTAAAGAAATGCTCAAATCTTTTTGATTTAATAACATAGTTTTGCACTCATAATAACTACAAACTTTGAGCTCAGTAATGTGCATGTTGATTATGTTGGTTATGTGAAATGGTGCTGAGTTGAGATAAGAATTCAACCCTATCCACCTAACAAAACTTATTTTATAAAGCTTTACCTTCAGTTCATAAGTGCAGAAATACAGCAGAAGGGAGAAGATGCCTAGAATGATGAAGAAAACTGTTTAGGGAATTCTGCATCTTTTAGATGCAGAAACAACTTCTAAAAGTAAAATTTCATATTATTTAGATTCATAACTACCAACTTTAGTGATCAGGCATTAAAATGTATTTAGTATCTTAAACGTTTTTAATGAGAAAAAATGTTATGAGTAGAAATTAGGCAATCAGAAAGGATATCTGAAAGAAATTTAAGTAGACCATAGTCTTGAAAGAATTTAAGCATAATTTAAAGGAGAAAAGAGGGCATTTTTGTGTAAATGGGGCTAGGTTTTCATCTAGGTCTATGGTTTTTGAATGTCTGATAATCACTTTGTATATTGAGTATGGGTTGTTCTGTCTGGCATTTACTGTGATAAATGTGTATGTAGGCTGTAGAATGTGTTGGTGTACATGTTCATGTACTATTCTGAGAACTAATTTAATTTTAAAAGCAAAGCATGCTTACTTTGAATATTTCAATAAGAGATACCAAATTTTATCATTAATTTTAATATCGCGTTTCAGGTGAATCAGAAGACCGAAGCAAGACGTATACTCAGCTTAGTCCAAAAACTCTTCAGTACTAAACTTTGTAAGTTACCATCTAAAGTGAAGTGGTAAGATTATTGGCAGTTCTGGAAGAAGTGTTGATGCTCAGTTGCAACTAATGTATGTAATTGCGTCTTGTCTATGTTCTTATCAGAGTACTCTTTGAAGAAAAGCTATAAATATTTAGTAATGGTACTTCATGCTGATCAATGGTAATTAGAAAAACAACAGTTTTTCTTGAAAACTATTGGACTTCAATAGCGGGTAATATCTCAGATGACTTTTGAGTTGTGGAACACAATGAGGAGGGAGTAGAGTTCTTTTTGGGAAACCTCTGTTAGTGAACTCTTGCTAATATCTTAGATTGCAGTGTCTTCCTGGGAAAAATACTCTTAAGAATTCTTAAAATAAGATGTCACTCAAAATAGACTGTGTAGAATTGATTTTTTTCTTTTGAGAAGTAATTAACTTAGGTGCCTAATGAAGAAAGTAAAAAATGTTGACAATACCAGCACATACAGATAAAATGTGCCAATTCATAGTTTCTTTAACTTATTGTTTAGACTCCCTTCAGATTAAGAATTCACATGGGCAGTTCTTGACTTAAATGTGAAAGCCTTCTACTTCAAAGAGGCTTTTATATCTTCCTTTGAATTATAAAATACTCTAACATTTACTGATATCAATGACTTTATCACCCTGCTTTCCAGACTTGTGGTGTATTCTTTGATGGTACTCCTTATAGAGATGTTCTGAACAGTCCTGCAGTGCTAAAGGAACAAACCATAAATTTAAATGCAGACTTCAAAATTTCTCCATTGTCAAGCACGCATGCACAGATTTTAGCAGCTCACATGGAAGAAAGACATGATACATTGCTGAATAGGCATCTGATATTTAATGCTTATTACTGATTTGCTAAGTCTGAAAATTAATCTGGGATTGTCTGTGGTGCAGATCTCTGCAGTGCTTTCTGATAGCACAGTGATAACATAGATGTGTTTTCAGGGTTCAAGAAGCATCTAAATGAGCAGTCTTTTTCAAGAGCTCTTGTTCTGTGACAAAGTATTAGACAAAATCAGGTTTGTTTGTTTGTTTACCAGTATCAGAAAGGTATGATAGTCATGTGCAAGTGATCCCCAAGTGATTTGTGCCTTTGCTCATTTTTGATTTTGTAATTCTCTGATACCTTGCAAGTGCATTTGGTCAGCTTGATTTAATCAAAATATTCTATGGAAGGTAAGGCAGGACAAAGCACTGCTGAGATTACCACTCCTGTCAGGCTCCCTTAGTTGTGGTATGTAATCCTCTTACACCATCTCTTCAGAATCTTAACATCACTGTGGCATTATTTCCTATTTGTGGCAGTCTGCTCTGTGTCTGTGTGTGGATGTTTTGTGAATAGAACTAACAGA
>VYZP01056805.1:0-21975 GCA_013400635.1 Hypocryptadius cinnamomeus | reverse complement strand
AAATTATTATTATATTATGAATTACATGATATATTATTACAGCAGTGCTGGTACCTTCTGTGGAAAACACACAGTCAAACCAAGAAAGCAACAATACCAAGAGAACATCCAGTTGTTTTTCACAGCTCAAATCAGAACTATTCCTGCTCCCATGCTGGAGCTGGGATGGAATTCCACAGCAGCCAACCCCAAAGTTTGTAATGACTTCAACAGAAGGATCAGGAAGTTTTTCTTCCCAAATAAGGGATGCTGCTTAAATCCAGGAAGATCAAATTTAAACTGGAGCAAAGAGCAGACAATGGAGAGCTTGGAAAAATGAGCAGCCCAGTAACTGAAATGAACTACTTCAAAATCAAATTATTTTTAGTATTATTTGATCTAAGCTGCCAGACTGAACCACTGTAAGGAAGTTCCTGAGTGACCAGAACTTCTGGCACAATCATCCAGCCAAATCTCTGCCAGTGCAAGATTTCCAAGGAAAAGACTTCTAACACTGATAAAAAACTATGGTTTGGATAAATCAGTTTATTTGAACAGATCATTTAAAATTCCGTGGAATCCCAGCCTGGTTTGGGCTGGGAGGGACCTTAAATCCCAGTGGGCAGGAACACCTTTCACAGAGCCAGCTGCTCCCCTCCAACACTTCCAAGGTGTTCATTTAATGCATTCTATTCTTTTGTAACAATAAAATAGAATTTATCTCATGAATGTATCATTTATTGCATAGAACATCTCTCAGGTCTGAGATTTTCATGTTTCACATGTAAGCAAAAGCTGGATTTAGAGGAATTCAATGTTAATTTCTCCAAGTCAATTGCCAAAATGGCCTTTTCTGCTTTTACATTAAAAAAAACTTTCATTTTCTGAGAAATATATATTTTATTTTCTGCACTTTTTTCCATGCAGTGTCTTTGTTCCACGTGTATCCAAGACCTTTTTCATTGGAGAATCCCTAAACCAATCTCCCAAGAGCAGGAATATTCCCATGCCATCACCTACAGGACTCAGCATGGAGTGGCTGAGCTCGTCAGAGCCATCACTTCTTTCAGGATATACAGAATTCCATGGCATTTTATATATTGAAACAGCTCCCACTGATCTAAGCAGAACCCCTGAACATTCCTGTGAGCAATTCCTCAGCTCACAAGAGACAAATGAAATTCCAGTGGAAGCACAAGCAGCTGGGAAGGAACTGAAGGCCTCAGTGAGGTCAAAATATCAGGAAAATGGGCAATGTCAAAGTATCAGATAAAATCCTGTTATCCAGGGAAAACTCCACTATTTTCCCCATCTTTTGCATCCTCTCCCACTCCACAAGCTCCTACTATCCTCACAAGGACCCTTCCAAAGAGGGAAACAGAGGAAATTGTAGCTGAGCAGGGAAGAACATGGTTACATGTAAAAGCAGGATCAACTTTCCAAAATTCCTCTGGAAAAAATGTGATCATCACTTAAAACTGTATCCTAATCCTTCTGCAGAACAGGGGAGATCAAGTTTTCAGGGATAGCAGCTTTACTTCTGCAACTTCTTTGCTCTTCCAACAGGGGAACTCACAACTGCTGCCAGTCAAATGCTTTTTCCATGGCATTCCCATGGGGAGGTTTCTCCATTTCCATGGATTTCTGTTCAACTGAGGCAACAGAGACTTTCAAATCACAAATTACTACACAAAAAAAGAGAAAATTTCAGCCAAAATGCCTGGAGTAGGTGGAAGTGATTCAACTTAATCTCTGATCCTTTCTTTTTATTAAGTACTGAAGCCAGAACTGCCCTCAACCTGAAAATGACACCCCAGTTTTGAAGGAATTTCCAGTGGGAGACTCCCAGCCTATCCAAACACAGAATACAAAACGTGTATGTTTTGTCCATTAACTTCCATGGACTCTTAAATGCTGATCTAATACAAAATTGCCAATAAAAAAATGAAAAAAAAGGTCAAATCACTTATGATTTGTCCTTAATTGGAAGGTTAAAGCTAAAAATATTCTTCATTTTTGCTAAAAAATAGCAACAAGACCAATGTCAGTAGGAAATAAAAGAACAACATCCCCCAAGAGATGCATTTCAGAAGAAAACCCAAGGGGACTAAATTTACATTTGCTCTGCTTTCAAACATCTGCAGTTCAACTAGGAATTAATGCAACCCTGTAAAGACATCATGCTGCTTTTCCATTGGATTCAGCAAGTTTGCAGGAATCCTTATCACAGAGAGGAGTTGGCTGGTGCAGGAAAATTGCAGGAATAAGATGGTGCAGGAAAACTCATGCAGGAAAAAAAATCTGGCTTGGTGCAAAATCTTTTTGGAGAGAAGAGGAAAAAAAACACCAAGGGAAAAATCTTTCTGGGGAGAAGGGAAAAAAAATCCCAAGCAACCCTCAAAGCTTCTAGCTCCTCAAATAATGCCTTGTATTTGACTGACATGAGCACTCAAGGGTACGAAACAATAAATATTTTAAATACTTTTAAGATCTATTTTAAATTTATTATTTTTAAATTTCATTATTATAAATATTTTAAGTTGCCTTACCATCAGAGCTCGTCAGAACAAAGCTCTCAGCCTGGGATTGCTTCTTGCCACCAATGCCTCTGGGAAACCAGTGCAGATCTATGGGATAAACATCATCTGGCAGCTTCAGCACCCGAGTGGTCTCGCTGGTCACAGGGTTCCACCTCATGATCTGGTGGTCATCGCTGCACGAGAAGAGCTCGTCAGCTGTTGTCCAGCCCACACAGCTCACCAAGTCCTTATGTGCCATTCAGTTAAGGAATCTGAAAAGTTTAGCTATTAAAAATAATCCAGTACCCCATCTTGACTGTTCAGAACTGAAGGGACAATACAGGAAGATTATTTTGAGGAGATTGCGTGGAACGTTTAATACTAAAAAGAAAAAATCTTCATTGTTTTGCTCTTATGTGCCAAGAAGAGTTGGTAAAAATTCAGTCAAAACTGAAGCAAATTTTCATTTCATAAAATGAAAATATTTCATAAAAATAAAATCCTTATCATGATGTAAAGTTATGGAAACATGGCTAAAATGTTGGGTTAGTGAAGCGTCTTAGTGCAAAACATCCAACTATCATTCAAAAGTGTTGGTTTATTCACACCACATCATATATAAGTGTTCAGTATCTCTTAAAACATTGTCCTTAAAGGCTGCACTCAATGACAAGGGGAACAAAAGAAAAACAGGGAAAAAAGCCATCTGCAATTTACTAATATTTTACTGAAACTTCAACAACAAAAAAATATTTTCTGGAAGAGTCTATTCAGAATGAACACGATGTTCCATGGTTTTTTTTGTGACAAAGGATATGTTTTGGCTCCTTTAAAAGGGAAGTCTTCAGTCTCATCTCAGTGGTTCTGATGGAGCATTAAAACCATGTGTTACAACTGCAATAAAAGAAAACAAATACATATATAAGTATGGATAATTAACATAATATATATGCATACACAAGCAGCCAAAATTAAAAAGGAAGACACTAACACGAAAATTAAAAGTTCTGAAGTAATACTACATCACTACTGGGGAAAAATAAGCACCAAGAAATACCTGAGTTTAAAGAGAATTCTGTTTTCACATTATCCAACTGAATATGGACAACTTGAAGAAAAAATGATGCTGTGAACAGTGAATCCTTAAGGCTGGAAAAGACCTTTAAGATCAAGCCTGAGACATCAGAGGTTGGAGCACTGGAGATCCCTTGTGCTGGCAAACAGCCAGGAAGGGAAAATGTGATATTTTCTTTTCCAAGCCCAGAACTTTATTATAATTTTTCAAGCATTTTAATCGTTCCGTATGTGCTACTGAAAGGCTGAACGCCCACCCTGGGCCATCCACAGGTACATCCATCACTGCCAGCCCACTTATTCCCTCCGTCCCAAGGAATCCAGCAGGGCTCCGCTGGAGTTTTAGGAGATGTGGCAATAACCAGGAATGACAAGCAGGAATTATCGGGACTCGGAGAAGCCAAAGTGCCTGACGCCTCCTCCCTTTCCCATCCGGAGCTGAGGATCGGGGACGGCGGAGGAGAGCGGGATGGGGGGAGCAGGGAAGGAATGCCGGAGGGAAGGATGGGGCCGGGAAGGAAAACTAGCGGGCGGGATGGGGAAGGCAACGGGAAGGGATGGGGACAGAGCAGGAAAGGGAAGGAATGCCACAGCACGATGGGGGGAATGCCGAGAAGGAAAAGCAGCCGGCGGAATGCGGGGCACGGAGGAGACACCAAACCCTCGGGGCAGTCTCGGCCACCAACCACTGTTCCCTCCGTTTCCAGCTTTCCAAGAAGCAATTATCCAACCTCTCCTGAGGGTCGGGGATCCCCCGCCCTGCCCTCAGCTGTCCCCCCGGAGCTTTCCCTCCCCTCCATCCGCCCGTCCCACGCCCAGCCGGGGGTCACGGCTCCCGACCCTCTCGCCCACCGCGGCGGTGACTCAGCCGAGGGGAGGGGGCCGGCGGCCGCCGCCTCCCCAGCGCGCCTTTACCTGCGCGGGCAGCGGGAGGGAGCGCGCAGAGCGGCGGCCGGAGCCCGCTCCCGGCGGAGCCCGCTCCCAGGGGAACTCGGGATGATCCCGCCTGCTGCTCCCGGCCGATCCCGGGATGATCCCGCCTGCTGCTCCCGGCCGATCCCGGGATGATCCCGCCTCCCTGTCCCGCTCCCGTCGCCTCAGGAGCGGCGGCTCCCTCTCCCCCTGCCACCAAGCGCCGCCGTCGCTATGGCGACTTCTCGCGAGACCGCATCCTCTTCATCCTCCTCCTCCGCCACCTCACGGGTCCCCCCCGGCCCCCCCAAGGTGCCACGGCACCACCCGTTAATTAATTAAACCCGCTTCAAAATTGCCGCGCTCTCACAATTTTTAAAATTTTTTTCACTTGTAATTTTTTTTTTTAAATTTTTTTATTAATTTTAAACCTGCGCGCGTCGCCCAGCAACCAAGCGCCGCCCACTGACCTACTTCTAAAATTAAAATTAACCCTTTTCTCCGCCGGCACGGCCGCGAGGCTGTGTTACCGCGCCGCCCTCACCCCCTAATGTCTCCCACCCCTCCGTCTCTGCCCAGGAAAAGCCGCTCCCGGCGGATTTCTGGGCGCTTTTCCCTCCCTGCTGTAACGAACACAAGATGGCGGGCGGGGGCGGCGGTGCCGTTCAAACCCGCGGGCCCGGCCCCGCCCGTCCCAGCCTGCCCCGCGCTTTTCTAACGAATTTCGGTTCGAGTTCGCTGTTTCGGCGCCATTTTCGAGTGTGGAAGCGGCCGAGCTTCTACAGCAGCCGGAGCCGCCCGCGCTGCCGCCGCCTCGCCGGGGCACGGAGCCGCCGGGACGAGCAGGTACGAGCTCGGCGGGAGGAAGCGATGGCGGTTCGCCTCAGGGCGGTGGGGTGGGGGGGCTTCGCGGCGGAGGAGGTGCCCTCAGGGGACTGCCCCGGGCAGGGGGTGCTGAGGGGACGGTGCTGATGGCGAAAAAAGAGATGCTGGGAGAGTTGAGGGGAGTTGAGGGATGCTGAGGTGGAGATTAGGACTTTTGAGGGGAAGGTGCTAATGAGGAGACAAGTGGTGTTGAAGGGAAGGTGCTGAGGAGAAAGCGCTGAGGGGGAGTCAGGAGGTGCTGAGGGGGTGGCAGGAGGTGCTGGGGGATCGGCGGGTTCTGCCCCGCGCCTCATTTCCCCACTTCCCCCTCGCCCGGAGGGAACCGAAGCGGCGGCAGCGCCTCTCCCCGGGCCGGGCTGCCCCGCTGAGGGTCCCCCTGAGGGTTCCGGGCCCGGCGGGTCCGTCCCGGCTGCTGTCGGCTCAGGGCTTTGAGGAGCGGGTCCCCGAGGGGCTGTGCAGCCCAGGGGCTCCCGCTGTGCCCTGAGGGACCCCCGCGGACCGCGGCTCGGAGGACGGGGAAGTTCAGGGACGCGTTTGGGTAGCGGAGAGATCCGATTTTAATCTGCTTAGAGCAGGGACCCTTCTAGCCCCGGCTCTGCCTGCTGCTTTGATGCTTGAAGGGTGAGAGAAAAATCCCAAGAAAGCTCTTAATGATTGGCCATTCGCTTAAAAGAGCTGGACTCGATGATCCCCGTGGGTCCTTTCCAACTCGGAATATTCTGGGATTCTGTGACTTGGAAAGAGCGTGACAAGGGTGCAGTCTGGCTCCTTAGGCTTTAAAAAAGCCCCAGATTTGTCACTGACAGGGCTTGTCTCTATCAGATTTAATCGGCTGTTAATAAGGAAGCGTTTCTGTCCGTCTCCGGCTCTTTTTTTTTCGCCATCCCCGTGAGGAAAACAGCGCTTGGCAGGAGAGATGCTTTTACAGAACACCTTCGAGCTGGCTCGGGGGAGGGGCTGGGCACGAATTTGTTAAATTTGTTAGAGACTATGTGGCAGCTGATTTATCGCGATTTAAAAGTTGAGGTCAAGTAGTTCGGCTTGTTCATTCTGGTGAAGTGTCCAAGGGAGGGGGAAGGGTTGAGAAGGTAAATAGGTCTATATTGCACAATTCTGTTGGAGTGGAGCAGTTCGGGGAAAAAAATAATAAATAAATGTGGTTTGAGAGGCTGTAATTGTCTGCGACAGCCATTGCGGAACAGTTCTGAACGGGGGCACAGACTGAAATTGCCTGAAAATGAGTTCTGTCTCTCATTTCCCCCCTCCCCCATTGTCCTAAATGAAGGACTCTCATGAGAGTGTGGGTTGGGGGTAGGTCTGAAAACGTCAAATGATTGGCACCAATTGTAAGATGACTTTCTAACCACGTCAGTTTTTTTATCTTGTGAGAAGTAAACTTTCTCATGTCTGTTTTTCTGCGAACTCACTTCGCCACTTGCTGCGATTTCAACTCTTTGGGGAGAGTTTTGCTCCTTTTCTTCTCATCGGGTGCTTTCTCTCCACCCGTTTGGGGAGCTGTGCTCGAGTGCCAGCTGATGGCTTTTGTAATGCTCGTCCTTGCTCAGATCACTTTAACATCCCGGCTAGATGAAGGTATTTCGTTTTTGCTTTCTCTCTGAAATGCTGAAAACTGGCAGGAGGGGTTGTGTTGTATTTTGTGAGCAGAGTGTATCGATTTACATTATTTAAGAGTCAAATCTTTGCTATAATCACGCAGGGCTTTTGTTTCTCGATCTGTTTATCAATCTCTCTATATCCATACGAATATTTAGCACGGATTATTTAAAGTAAAACGAGTGTCAGGTCTGAAATATAACGAGTTCTTCCAGGAGAGTATAGACATGTGGCTTCTGGGCTTGTTATTCAATGTGTCTTTAACTCTTTTGCCCCCAGCACCAGGGTGGCTTTCAGGGAGCAAAGTCACTGCCCTAACATGTCCCCACGAGCTGGCAGCAGGTAGATCCATGCTGTTAAAACAGATTAGGCTCAGCCCCTCGTTTTGGGGGGTGAGGTATCTTAAGATATATCATTATGAAGCTAACCTCGATATTTTGTTTCAAATTTGGATTTTTGTCTTCTAAATGCCTCCAGTCTTAAGTTTCTAAATGAGTCAAGCATCTGGGCAGAGGTGTAGGTGAATTCCTTGCGGGCTGTAGCTCGGTGCTGAGATCACGGGGTTCTCTTGTTTGTGTTAGCAAAGGAGATAGAGCCCTTCAGTTGTTTGATTGCTTGGAATGGAAGGGGAGCAGCCAACAGGGACCGTGCCAGGCAAGAGCACCAAAACCTCCACTGCAGCCCGTGGGAAGGGCAGGGAGCCCTTGGAGGAGTCCTCCATGGACATGGAAGTGGAAAACGAAGGCACCAGGGAGCCTGACAAAGAACCTCCCCAAGGTAGGTCTGGGCTGGCTGTCGTGGTGCTCATTGAGCCTCCTCAGCAGCTGCTTGGATTCCCCAACTCTTCCAGATGGGATTTGCTCTTTTCCCTTCTACAAAGCAATGCTGAAACCCCTGGCAATTTAAAACTGTTTTTAAAATGGTCAAAAGAGCTTGCAAAGAGTTAAAGGGTTTGGCCCAGTACAAGTGCAAAAGCAATTTGTAGGCTTTCTCCTAATAAAGCCTATTTCGGAGCTCTGATCTGGAACATTGTACTTAAGATTGTGGTACAACAGCAGGATTTTTCAAATTTATAGGCAGCCAATGGTATGGGATTTCTTGGAATGGAATAAATGTCAAGTTTATTTACTTAACTCTTAAAATGATTTGACTTTCTTTTTCATGAAGCAGTGTATTTTCTTGAGTCCCTTGAGTTGAGCTTTCGTAGAAAAAATCTGCAAAACCAGCAGCTGTGTAACTTTTTAGGGAGCCAGATGTGCAGTTGTTAAAGGCAGGTATTTGACAAAAACATTGAAATTGGTGGCAAAAACTGCTGCTTGTTGGAAGGAGGAGTTGCTGGTGCCTGGGGAAAAGCTGCTCTGCTGATATCCAGGGGGCCAGTTTGTTTTCGTAACAAACTTCCTGTCTTTGCAGAGCAGCCGTGCTGTCATTGCAGCTTTCAGAGCCTCGTGAGAGATCCCCAAATCTTGCACAGTGACTCTGAAATGTGGCTTTGCGCTTATTCATTAGAAAGGCTTTGCCTGCTTCAGATTTGCAGATTTATTGTGATGGTTGGAGCTGTTGGAATTGCAGGGGGCCTGTTAAAGTGTGTTGGAATAAGAATTACATAATGAAAGAACAAACCCAGCGATGGGACATCTTAAGTAGCTCTTAAAAAACATTTTGTTTGTGGAAAGAAGAATTTTAATTCCACTCAGCTCATATTAATAACTACAGGCCAAAATATAGTTTGGTTCAGACAGAAATGATGTTTGCTTTTTCGGTTCAACGTTTTAAAAGGTGTCAAATCACTGAGAGCTTACAATTGGTTTTTTTTGTTGTTTTTTTTTATTTTATCTTTCTGTTTGTTTGGATGGGTTTTAGCAGCCTCAGATGAGGTGGTGGATAATCGAAGTTTAGAAGAGATTTTGGGTAGCATCCCTCCTCCCCCACCTCCAGCAATGACCAGTGAACCTGGTGCTCCTCGCCTCATGATCACTCACATTGTAAACCAGAACTTCAAATCCTATGCAGGGGAGCAAACTCTGGGACCTTTTCACAAGGTATCTTTCTTTTTCCTTAAGAAGTTTTGAACTGAAGGTAAGACTTCACTGGGTGGTATTATTCCTTCCTGCATTTTCTACATCTAAGCTGACCTCAAAATAACTGAAAAAATATTTAAGGTTTAGAAATATTTTGATAGTAATATTCTAAATTAAGTAGAGAAAACAGTTAAGTGCAACTTTCCAACGCTGTGCAATTTTAATTTGTCAGCACAGCTTAGAAAAGCTCTATTTTCTCTTGATTTCGTTTGCTGGAGAACTTTTAGGGCTGTGTTTGAAGAAAGAGAATATTTTTTTGTGCCCACAAGAGACTTACGTGGCTGAGCATGAAACTTTGCTTGTGAAGCCTGCGAAGTGCAGGGCTTGGGTTAAGCAGTGCAGCTGGGAAAGCTGAGCTGAGCTGTGGGGCTTTTATTCACTTTTACCTTGGCAGCAGAGGCTCAGCTCTCAGACACTTGCACGCACGAGGAATCATTGTGCTTGCAATGGGTGGTGGGCGCTGGGCAGGATTTCTTTCCCTTTGAAGATCACTTTTTCCCCTTCTCTGTGCAGCGTTTCTCATGTATTATCGGGCCAAACGGCAGTGGCAAATCCAATATCATTGACTCCCTGCTTTTTGTGTTTGGCTATCGAGCCCAAAAAATCCGATCCAAAAAGCTCTCGGTGCTGATCCATAATTCTGATGAGCACAAGGACATCCCGAGCTGCTCTGTGGAAGTTCACTTCCAAAAGATCACTGACAAGGTATGTATGATCCCAGGTTTTTTCCCTTAAGGAGCTGAAAAACTTTTAATATTTGCTTATTTTCGTTGGAGCTGGGGAAAACTTCGTAGCATGATTAGTTTACCTTTGGGATATAAACCATCAGTGTTAATTAACTTTAAAAATCCTCTGTTGGGTAGTGCAGCTCTTAAAATCTTAGTAAGGATTCTTTAATTTGCTGCAGGACTAATATGTGGTAGATTTCTTTTTGAAAGCAATTTAGAATTTTTTAATCATCATTTTAAGAAGAACTCGTTTTAATTTGTAATCTTGTTTACCTCAAGTAAATAAATTTATTTCTGCTATTAAAAGAATTAATGGAAATTTATAAGTCTATATTTGGACATATTAGATATTCTTAAATGTATAACACAAATATATGTATTAAGAAATAAAACCTATTTAAGGAACTTTTCAAACCAATTAGAAATTATTTTAGGTTATCTAAATTTAGAAAAAAATACATAATGAATCTGAAACTTATTTACACCTTATGTCCTGTAAATATGCCTGCAATTTTATAACAGATTTTTCGGCAAAAATTCTGGACCCCATATTTTACCACTAAAATTTTTTGAAGCTGATATTTTGTTTGAATGAAATAGAAAGTGTTGGCAATTAAAAAGATATTTCTTTTGCTTGCTGCTTTGTGTATTGATAAAAACTTTAGCACTTTTTTGTTGATTTATTGCAATTGTTGTACAAAGAATTTATTTCTCCTAATTTAAATTTCTTTTTTGTGCACACATCCAAACTTTTAAATTTAAGGTCAACCAAAAAAGTGGGAAGTGTACATTGAAATTCCAAAAATAGTGTTAATAAAGTGGCAGCATTTACAGTCTTTTTTAGGAACTGTTTGAAAAGACTTTTTTTTTCTTTTTGTTTATAATAACCAGATTAAAAAATTAATCTATTTAAATTTTTTTTAAAATTTTTTTTGACTTTGTGTGAACATCCAGAAGCTGAGTTTGATTTAAAACCAGAGAGCAATTTGAGAGCTCTTGGGGGTTAATCTCTGTGAATTTTAACTTCTTGAAGCCTGGCACCAGCTTTATTTTGGCTGCTGCTCTGGAGGTAAATGGAAGCTCTCTTTTGAAGCTGCTGATGTCACATTTGTCACATCTTTAATGTTTGGCTTTTTTATCTTGTGCAGTTTCTCAGTGGAGCTGAGAGCAGCTCTGGAGGAGCTGGGAGTGCAGGGAGCTCTGCAGTCCCCAGGGCTTCCAGAGGCACTCCAGGCTGGGCCAGCACAGGGAATTCCTGTCACTTGCAGGGGGGAAAGGCACCAGAGCAGGACAATTCAGGGGATTTTTTTGTCCACTTCTCAAAGGATTTTTTTTTGTTGTTGTTTTTATCTTTTTTTTGAGAGATGCAATTTTAAGACAGCTCCCACTTCTACAACTCAGAGTCCATAATAAAAACATCTCATGATGAAACTTATCTGGTTAATTGTGAAATAGGAGGTAAATTCCCATCTACAGTAGTTGTTTCTCTGGCTTTGTGTTTCCCCAAAGCAGGAAGGAGATGATTACGAAGTCATTCCTGACAGCAAATTCTGTGTCTCTAGAACTGCCTATAGAGACAATTCCTCCACCTACTACATCAATGGCAAGAAAAAGACATTCAGAGATGTTGGGATGCTTCTCCGAAGCCATGGGATTGACCTGGATCATAACAGGTTCTTAATTTTACAGGTTGGTGTGTGAATAACACCCATTTGAAAGTTGTATTTCCAGTTCAAACTCTAAAAAATGCAGGTTTGAAAAACTGTCTTGGAGGCCTTGAAGTGCTGTAGCAGCACATCATGGTTTGCATGCTCTGCTCAGGGTGCAAATCATTCTTTGCTGCTGTAGGAATTGAAGGCTCAGAAGCACTGGGGGATCCTCTGTCCCTTTTTCCAGGAGGGAATTTTGTGTTCCTGCCTGCAGGAGTTGTGCTCGTTCCGCCCTAGCAGCACGTAAATATTGGAGTGTCAAAGAAACCTTCAACCCCAATATTATTGTGCTGCTTCAGCGTGGCAGAGACTCAGCAGCTGGGGGTGCTTTTATCTCTGAACTCCATCATATTAATTGAAATCTGAATTGTTTAATTGCTTCATCTACTGTTGTCTGCTGCTCTCATAGAGACAGGGTTTTACTGAGAAATGAGAGTGGGAAAATGGATTGTGCATAGAAGAAGTGCAAGAAAAATCCCCTGAACTGTGTTTGTTGTTTACACTTGTTTGCCAGCTCCAGAAATAGCTTTAACCAACGTTTGTAACCAATTACAGTTCACAGCCCATACTGTAAAATTAAGCACAATTTTTCAATATCATATCATTTATATTCATTTTTGACCTTCAGATTCTGAGGCTTGCTTGCATCTGTTTGCTGTTTTAAAGTCAGGCTGAAGGGAACAGCATTATTTGGTTTTCCTAGTTTTTAAATAATGAGAATTTTGCTATGTGCCAACCAATTAAAATGTAAGTTAAGCTACAAGTATTTAAATATTAATTCCATTAAATAACTATTTCTGCCATTACCTGTAATTACTAATAAGTCCCAAATCTACTCTGGCCTAGAAATCAGTGATCAGTGGGAGCTTCCCAAGGTCTGAAATGTTTAATAGAGTTTATTTTAGGCCTGGTTCTGTCAAAGGAGCTTCCAGTTCCCCTCTAAAAAACCAAAATATTTAAAGAACTTGTAGCTGGGTGGCTGTGCTTGCTTCACTTCCTCCAGGCTTTCTGTGCAGTCCTTTTTTACAGCTACACCCACAAAAAGAGGATATCTCTGTTTGCAAGTCTCCATGCCAATTAATTATTTCCTCCAACACTTTATTCCTGTATTTTCTGCTTCAGGATGGAGCGAGGAGCACCTCTAAGAAAACAACTTGGAGTAAATACATCCTTTTTTTTAAATACAGTTGGTCTGCAATCTCATTTTGCCAAAATTTCCAGAAGGGAGAAATGTGAAGTGAAAGATGAAGCAGGGTGGGAATGCTGGGCCAGAGATCCCAAAGCTCAGTTAGAGAACACTGGCAGCTGGGGGGGAAACATTTGGAAGAGAATATTGATGGCTTCATTTATTTTATATTTTTCTTCTCCCCCAAATGGGATTTGCTTTCTTCTCCCACAAATTGTTTCAATGGGGGGAGCATCCCTTTTTTCCTAAAAGCTGGAATTTCAGGCTTTCCACCCTACAAAGGGAAATAAGGGGAAGTAGAGCAAATATTAACCATAAACCAGAGCTTTCCCACCATAATTTTCATATTTCATCACACCAGGCTTTGTCTCAGAAACTGCACTGAGATTTTCTGCCTTTTTTAGCTTTTCTGACAGGGCAGGGCCTTTCTCTTTGCCTTTTTTAAGTGAAATCCACTGATCTGACTGTCCAAAATTCAGTATTTCCACTTGGGAAATGTAGCAATATTTTCCACAGAAAGACAGCAGAATTTCAACCCCCAAATCCTAAAATTTATAGTTAGAAGGAAATAAAACCATCTCAGGCTGTGGATTGTTATCACAAGGATTGCATTTTCCCCCCTAGTGTTTTTCAAATTATGTAAAATTGAAGGGATAAGTAACAGGTTTATTTGGCTTTTACTTTTTTTTGTTTTGGTTTGTTTTTTTTTTTTTAGCAGCAAAACTAAGTTTAACTAAGTTGAACCAAGTATTTCTCATTTAAAATAAGTTATAAATCTCTGATTTTTTTAGTATATCAATAGGGTGTAATTAAAATATTTCATTTGTACTCTGGATTTTGGGGAAAAATATTAATGAAGTATTATCAAATGCTGGTTTGGGGGTGTGACAGAACATTTGCTGTCAGTACTAAAGAAAATCTTGTAGGAGAACATGCCCTACATGTAGTACCAACACCTTTAGAGCTTTGATTTTTATCTTGCTCACATAATTGCCATTACTCAATGGAAAATACTTGCTTTTTAGAAGACTGCTTCAGGTTTTTTTTTGCTTCCTTTTGCCCCTTTCGCCCCCTATTTTGCACTGTTTTTCTGCTGATTTTGGTGCTTTTTAGGGTAAAATTTGAAAGCTGAGTTTTGATATAGGTGTTTCTGCTGATGCCAAACTGAAAATATTCAAATCAAACTGCTGCTGACTTCTGTGAATAACATCACAAAAAAAAAAAACAGAAAAAAAAACCACCTGTGGGAAAACAGAAAATGTGAGAGTAATTGAGTAGTTCTAGAAAAAGTACAAATTCTGTGCCTGAACTTGCAAATTGAAATAAGTCTGGTTTCAGAATTCTTCTGGTTCCAATGGGATGTTGCCAGCACAGAACAGGAGGAGTTTGTCACTTCTGGGATCCTTAACTCCAACACTCCATAGTGCATGTTTTTAATAAATTTCCCTGTGCTTTTAGTACTTCAGGAATAGACAATTATTTTGCATTATTATAATAATTATTATTTAAAATCATCACAAATGTGTTGCTTTTTTAATGAGCTTGCCACAGCCTGAAATGCAGAAGGAAAAAGTGCATCTTGTCACTTAAAAAAAAGAGAGTTTGGGGGAAAATCTGGCACCTTGCTGCTGCTTTTCTGTCTTCCACACCTTGCAGGAGCCTGGAGAGGTGTAAAGAACAACAAATAAAGTAATTTAGCTTTGACTGAAAGCCTTGGAGCCCTGCTCTGGCCAGGCTGACAAACTCAGTGTTTGTGCTGCTCTCTGCAGTGACTCCTCTGAAAGGTTCACAAATTTCAGCCTTTCGTGCTTTCCTCTAAGAAATGCGAAGAGAAATGGGAGCTCTGGGGGAATGGCAGGGTTGGAAGTGCAGGGGGAATATTTGGGATCTGTGGCTACTCTGATGGGCAAGGTGAGAAGCAGAGTCACCGAAAAAGGTGGAAAAGCCAAGTGGAGCTGCCCAGGTAACCCCCAGCAGCCCCTCTGCACATCAGTATTGCAGAATTCATTCTGCATTCATGGCAACAAAGTTCTAAATTGGTTTTCATTTATTTCAGAATCTCACAAACAAATTGGAACTGTTTTAAGTCAATTTTGTCCTGATTACAGTGATTTTCACTTGAATATATTTGATAAACTTAATTAAAATATCCTCTTGTCATCTTAGGTCTGAACAACTGCAGGGATTTTATTTGGTGTATTTTGTATTTTGGAGCTCAGTTCTGTCCTGTGGCAAGATGAGGTTGCCAGGAAGGAAATTCTGTCAGGTTTTTCACCTGCTCCTGTGTGGAAACAATGTGGGAGTCACTTCCAGGGGAGTGGGGAGGAAACGAGGGAGAGATTTTCTTCTCCTTTGAGATAAACCAGAAATTCCCAGTTGTTGAGGTCTGTGCTCCTGATGGGACACTGGAGCTGAGGCTATAAATGGGGTTATAAATGGGATTGTAAAAAATCTGTGCTGCCAGCATGGGGGGTGAAGAGAGGGTTGTTCCTGTAGGGAATTCTGCAGAAAAACATGGAACAATGGGAGGAGAAAATAAGTGATAATTGAATATTTTCTTTAGAACACCCCAATAACAAATCAAACACTGCAGGTTGGATTTGCCAATTCCTGATTTAAATTCCAAAGTGACTCTGGATTTGCATTCACTTTGTGCTCTGATATTAAACACAGCAACTTGGAAACTTATTTCCAGAATGCAGAATTGTAGTTTTGTACACACAACTGAATGTTGTATAAAGGTTCAATCTGAGATTTTCCTCATCTCTGGCTAGTGGTGACGTTGCAGATTTTTATAAGTACATTTATTTTGTATTTGACTTTATTTCCCACCGAGTTTTCCTGGAAAGGAAAAGGTTTTGGTGCTTTTTTCCCCTCCTGCATATTCACCATGTGGTAAAATCAAAGTGTAAAAATGAGATTAGGACTGCAAGCATTAAATAATAGCAATGATAACATGGAATTACAGGAAAAAAAATCTCCAAACAATCTGTTGTAACTTCCCAGAGCTGTGTTACAGCAGGAGGATAAATAATGAGGTTATGGGAATACTCTCTCTCTCCATACATATTACAAAATCCATGGATGCAGAATTGCAATTCATGGGCAAAGCTTTGTGAGATGAGATGAAATAAATAAACTGAAGGTGCAGAAATTTAGGACTTATTTTTGCCATTCTTTATTGTACTCATGCTTAAAATGAGAGCTACCGTTGTGGTCAAGTGGGGAAAAAAACCCCAAAGCCAAGTGTGAGCACATAAAAGAAAAAATTGAAATCTGGGAGAGAGGGTGAAATCAGTGGAAGCTGCAGACAGAGAAAGGGAGACACTTGTCTCATTTTGCTGCCTAAAGGCTTTTTGAAGAGAAAAATGCACTTTTGGTGCCTTGTTAGCAAGAAACTGATGGCCCAAAACGGCCAGGAAATAAAAATGTAGTGAGAAAACAAAATTCCACAACATCCAGGCTTCTTTTCCTCTAAATGTTCCTCACCTTGGCTTTTGCTGCAGTTCCAGGTTGTGTCAGACAGGTGGAACTGGAGCTGAAAGAGCCAAAAGCTGAACTCAGGAGCAGCAAATCTGTACCAGTGCTGCTTCTACCCTGTGTGCAGGAGTGGGGTAAAGAACCAAAGGAAATGCAGGAGTTAGGCTTGGATTTCCTCTTCTAAATCTCTAGAAAAACAGCTTTATAATAAATATTTCAGATGTTTTAATGGGATTTTTTCCTTTGAGCAAATCCTGTGTCGCTCTGGCTTTGCTCCTTGTGATGCTGAGGAGTTTTCAGCTCCTGGGGAAGCTCTTGCAAAATCTCTTCATCTCCACTTGCTTCAGTGTTTGAGAGAAGTGAAACATGGCTGTGCTCTGGAAAATTGAGTCAAATAGAGCTTGACTTAAATTAAGAGAGGTTTGCCCTGTGCTGGGTCACTTTTGTCTCCAATTCCATGGTAAAAAGTTCAGAAAATGATTGAAATTGGGGTGTAATTTGAATTAAGATGAGTTTTTTACATTTAGACAAACAAACAGCAGAATTTAGCTCTGGCTGCTCTAATCCTCCACCAAAGTGCAAGTCAAGGTGGTTTTTACACTGCTTACATTAAATTTTAATTACCCATGCATTTATAGTACTATTTCATCCCAAATATTCTTTAATCTTGTGATGCTTGATAAATTCAATTATGTCCAAAACACTGCATTCAGATATTAGTTCCATTTCATTTATGTCATACCATAAAATTACAAAATAATTTATGTAATACTCGATTTAGAAAGCAAATTGTACATATTGAGAAATTACAATACTAAGGTATTGTTAAATATTAATTTACAGGACAATTGGAATTCTGCTGGAGCAGGTGTTATGGTTGGATTACAGTAAAGTTAGCTGAGACTCAAAGACTTTGGTCTCAATAAGAAAACTTCCTTTTATGGGGGTTTAAAAAGCCTTAAAAGCTTTGCTATTATAAAAACATGCTGCTGCTACAGTGAAACTACTAAAATATTGTTCTGAATATTCCTAAAAATACCAAGCATCATAGTCACAAGGTTCACACATTAAATTTTCTGGTGGTTAATGGGATTTTGAAACAAATGTATATATTTTGACCTGTCCCCAACCAGGGAAGGTTTTCCTGATCCATGGTGTTGCATTTTCCAGGAAGTATTTTCTCTAAAGCTGTTTCTTCTGAGCACAATTGTGATTTTCACTTCAGTCAGATGTCACATTTCTGCACCTCTGATTAGTGGTAGAGAGGTCCCCTAAAAAAAAAAAAACAAACCCAAAACCTAAACCAGCACAAGTGCACCACAAAATTCCCCTAAAAAACCACCCAAACTGCCCTGAGCTCCTGCCCAGGGCACAATGCAATCCCAGCTAATGAATTCCAAGCTATCCAGAGGTTCTCAGCTTTTTAAAGCTGAGCTTAAGACAGCAGAAATTGAGAATCCAAAATCCTGGAAAGCTGTTTTTACCTCCTTGGTGCCATAATTATTCTGTGGGACATTGACAGAGAGCTCTGGGACTGCTGCAGTGACAGTTTAGACACAACTCAGGCTCTTCAAGGTGCTGCCTTCCCAAAGCTTTATCCCAAATACTCAGGGATGAAAAGAGGAAGCAATAATCAAGAAAAAAACAAACATCTTCCTAGGTTCTCCAGAAACAGCTCCTCCTGCCTAGGGGATGGAATTCCTGCCTGGGAGGGTGGGGAGGAGCTGGGATGGGATTCCCAGAGCAGCTGGGGCTGCCCCTGGATCCCTGGAAGTGTCCAAGGCACCCTCAGTGTCCCCTAAGGCCCCTTCCAACCCAAAAAGTGGTGTTTGCTCTTCATGAAGAGTTCTCAGCTTGCTGTCAGTAATTTTTCAATGCCAGAGGCTTTTTGCCATCCCTGTCTCTTCCACAGCAGAATTTTAGGATGGAAGGTGGTGGTTGGGTCCCAAAATTGCCTTGTTCCTGTTCAGCACTATCCCAGTGCCCCACAATCCCAGTCACACCTCTGGGGTCCCTGCTGGGATCAGCACTTTGTGCCAGTTACACTCCATAGCTTTGGGGAACAGGACCCAGTCCCACAGGGAATGTTCTGGAACACAGTGCAGCAATGGGAGTTACCTTTGTAGGATCTTGTTTCTAGACTACATTTGCAGGAAAAGCCTCATGAGTAGGTCAAACCTTCCCTTTATCAGGTGGTTAGAAAACCTTGTTAAAAATTCTGAATCCATATGTGCCAGAAAATATTGGCTAAACTCAGGTTAGAGCTGTGCTGAGAGGATCAGCTGTTTTCCTGCTTTTAGAGAAAACAGTGGTTGTGGGCAAATTCAGCATTTTAAACCAGTGCTGGAACTTCTTTTAAACTTTTCCTCTTTACTTAGGTACAATGCAAAATTAAATTCTTAAATTGAGGAAGTATCTTAAATATCACAGCTGTGAATTATTTAGCTGTGCAAAGAAACACAGGTTCCAAATTGCAGGAATTTATTCCTCATGCTTTTCACCAGAGCAGCCACTTGCAGCTGAGAAGGGCTCTTCCCTTATTTTACAGCCTGGTCTCCAAGCAGGTTTGTCCTGATTTGCCCCAGGGTTCAGCTGATTGCTTGGAAATGTTTCCCCAGATGAGGTGGTGGTGTGGGATTCCCAGAGGTTGTTCCCTGGGGAATTCTGTGGGAGCTGAACTGCTGCTGGGGTGTGTGTGCATGGTGCAGAGCTGCAGTTGGCCATGTGCATCCACATGGATGTGGAAGGCTCCACACGCTGCAGAAGCTGGAACTGGATTTGTAATTCCATTCAGAGCTCTTGCACTGAGTGTAGAATGTTCCCAAAGGGCTTGGTGGGTATGGAAATGTGGAATCCTGGCACGGTTTGGGTTGGAAGGACCTTAAATCCCATCCCATTCCACCCCCTGCCATGGCAGGGACACATTCCGCTACCCCAGGTGGATCCAAGCCCTGTCCAGCCTGGCCTTGGGCACTGCCAGGGATCCAGGGGCAGCCACAGCTGCTCTGGGCACCCTGTGCCAGGACCTGCCCACCCTGCCAGGGAACAATTCCTAATTCCCAATCTCCCATCCATCCCTGCCCTCTGGCAGTGGGAGCCATTCCCTGGGTCCTGTCCCTCCAGCCCTTGTAAACAGTCTCTCCATCTTCCCTGCAGCTCCTTCAGGCCCTGGAAGGTCACAGTTCAGGCCCCTGGAGCTTCTCCAGCACAGATCCAGGGCTGTTTTTTTCCCCAGGAATTTCTTCCCTCGTGTGGACACTTGGTTCCTTGTTGGCATTGCCCATGGCTGGGTGTTGACATCCATTTTGATTGTCTGAGCAGTGCTTGCATTTCCTTTCTATTTTACACATTGCTCCCTGTCCTGAATCCCTGAGCCTCAGGGGGACAACTGAGGGAAGGAATTGCACAATTCCAGGGGTTCTGCTGGAGCCTTGGCAGAGCTGGGGGTGCCAGCTCTGAGGAGCTCCCGAGCTCCTTCCCTCAGTGCTCAACAAATGTCTGCCTGCCCCGCCGTGCTTTCACTTTCACAACCTCGGGCGGCTCAACTTCACAGAGAGCAGGAGGTGTGGAGCTTTTCAATTCACAGCTCAAATAAAGGATCGAGTAATGAGCACTGCTAATTAATTAGGAAACACTGCAATGGAGTTTTAGCAGTTGTTTGCTCTGTTAATCATTGTCAAGAAGAGCAGGTACAACCTTTTCACTCTCCTTTATCAATTAAAGGAAACCTTTAATTTACTTTCTGGAAAAATATTTTTAAATTTTTTTCTGGAAACCTTTTTGTTAAATCTAGGCTGAACTAAATGGATTTCTTTATATATTGACTTAATTGTATAAACATTAACTAATATTTGATACTCTTATTATTTAATTAATTATTTAATAGTCCTATTATTTAAGTAAAATAATAAGTATATTATATTTAATATACTTATTTTTGCCATTAATAAGAAAATAATTCAAGAACTCACATTGGCGAGCTACAGAGAAACCCCACAACTGCACCATCATCTTTCTTAGAGGTGGTTAATTCTGTTTAGACAAATAATAACAATTTGGTTAATTCTTTGCTTGTCCATAATTGCCATTTTTCCCTGTTAAATCCAAGGTGGGTTTGTGATTTCCAGCACTGAACGTGAGGGCTGTGAGGCCAGTGTAGAAACCCCTCAGTCCTGATCAGCACTCAGTTCAGTCTTTGCTGTGGTTGTTTCCTCGTGGATGTAAACACAGGAAAGGCTTCAATGCAAGAAGGAGAAAGACTTCTGACAATCCCAGAATCATTGGGGAGGTTGCACAGTTTCTTCCCCATGAGCTCACAGGCAGTTTTGGGGAGAGAACCCACACTTTTGTGGCAAGGGAGCAAATGGATAATTGGAGTTTTATACAATCCAGCACAGTTATTCACAAATTTATTGTTTT
Organism: Hypocryptadius cinnamomeus; assembly: GCA_013400635.1. Classification (NCBI taxonomy): domain Eukaryota; kingdom Metazoa; phylum Chordata; class Aves; order Passeriformes; family Zosteropidae; genus Hypocryptadius; species Hypocryptadius cinnamomeus. The sequence continues at coordinate 1,389 of VYZP01056805.1, read as the reverse complement.
GCTTTTTGAGGTGTGCAAGAAATAAAAATAAGAGTTGGGCCAGGGTTTTTTGTCTTGTCAATAACATAAACTGTCCTTGTCCCTGGCTCTGTTTAATCCTTTCTAAATCTTATTTCTGAAAATTGAAATTATTTTTAATACCACCTAAATCACTTAAAATTAATGCAGTACATAAAGGGAAATTACACAAAGGAACCCTCATACCTAAAGAATCCTTTTCTTTCTCCACCAAGGAAGCCTCAATTAAATTAATTCCAATTCCAGTTCATCCATCAGCCAGGATTTTGTGGATTTTCTGTTTCTAAAGAGACCCTTCAGGGACTTCAATCCTGATTAAACTCTCTTGCCAAGGGCCTGCTTTATTCTCTTCTTTTTTTTTAGGTTGGGGAAACACGTTTTGAATCTTTAGAGAATGAAGGAACAGTCAGACCTGAAGGGTGGCTCCACTTCACCTTGGAGAGGAAATTTCTCTTCATTCTGATCTTTGTTTTCCCAAATAAATGTGAAGGTTGGACTCGATCTTGGAGATCTTTTCCAACCTTAACGATTCTGTGATATTCCAGTGTGAATAATTTTAATTGCTGCCTTATTTTATTCTTTTTTAATAACATCTCATCCTCATTCCGTAGATTTTTTCAGAATACTCTCATTCCATAGATTTTTTTTTCAGAATACTTTCCCCATCCCAGCAAAAAACCAAAACCCTATGAAAAGACGCACCCAACTTTTGTTTCCCAAGGGGGAGGTGGAGCAGATTGCCATGATGAAGCCCAAGGGGCAGACGGAGCACGACGAGGGGATGCTGGAGTACCTGGAGGATCTGATCGGCTCGGCGCGGCTCAAGGAGCCCATCCACACCCTGTGCCGCAGGGTGGAGCTGCTCAACGAGCGCCGCGGGGAGAAGGTGAGGGCTGCTGGGGCTGCAGCACTGGGGGAGCCTGCAGAAGAGGAGACTCAGGGGTGCCCTCATCGCTCTGCACAGCTCCTGAAAGGTGCCTGTGCTCAGCTGGGGTTGGGCTCTTTCTGCAGGAACTGACACAACCAGAGCACACAGCCTCCAGCTGCACCAAGGGAAATACAGGCTGGATAGCAGGAAAGAGTTTTTCACAGGAAGAGTGATAAAGTTCTGGAATGGCTGCCTGGGGAGGTGGTGGAGTCACCATCCCTGGGTGTGTTTAACAAAGCCTGGATGTGGCACTGGGTGCCAGGGTTTAGTTCTGGGGCTGGGCTGGACTCAATGGTCTTGAAGGTCTCTTCCAACCCAGTGATTCTGGGAATTCTGTGAATTCCTGGGGCATCCCAAACCCCAGCATTTCTGCACACAGCCCTGTGGAGAGTTCAAAATACACAGAATTACTGCTGATGCCTCAGGTTTTAGCTTTTCTATGT
>VYZP01056802.1:0-14144 GCA_013400635.1 Hypocryptadius cinnamomeus | reverse complement strand
GGTTGGTTTGGATTCTTTGATATGAATTACAATTTGATGTCTTTTTCTTCATGATGCTTCTTTCCATGCAATGGAGAAAATTTGCTTTTCTCCATAAATGTAATGTCTAAGACACATCTTGTAGGCCAGTAGTTAATATACAGAATAGCTATTTCCTGGCTTTGTGCTATAGAAAATTAAGTAATTTATACCATGTATATAGAGAATGGTTATAATATATTGTTATTCAAGAAAAAAAAAGGTCAATAAATTAACAATATCCCCCTAAAAAGTATAGAAAGGTTGTTTTCATGAATATGTCCCTGTTAATTTTCATTTTAGAGGTAAGTTGTTAGATCTTAGTAAAGGTGAATTACATCTGTTCCACTTGGGCACTAAAAAGAGAGCTGTATAAAATCCCTTTTCAGCCCTGAAGTTCTCCAAGGTAAACAAAAACACCTGAGCCTGAGTTGGAATGCCCTTACTTTTCCAGTCTTAAGTTTAGACCCCTGGTATTTCTTGACCACACAGAATTTTTTTCTTTAGTTTTAGTATGTGAATCAGTTCTTTGTTAGGGTTTTTCCCTAGACTCAGGAAACAAGACTATAAATCCCAGTGGTGGAACTTGAAAAGTTGGGTTTGTGTGGTTCAAATCTTTTGAAAATTCTATAAAGCTGCACGAAACATTGTTCCATTCAATTTCTAGCTATTGATCCAGCTGAATGTTTGTTTGGAGATTGCCTTTGCAGCTTTATTTGAACAGAAGAAATACTTTTCTCTTTAGAGATGGGGTGTGTGAGGGTTTCTCTTACAAGGGATACATTTCATGTGCACAGATTTCTCCTGCTGAGGGCAATAAAATAGTTTTGTCCTTGAAGCTGAGCATTATCCCTCCAGCTTGCAGGGTTGGATGGGTGTTAATTGCAAAAAGGATGGGGAGCAGCTCACAATTGGGAGGATGAATGCCTTGGCCACAGAGAAGAACAGTTCTGATGAAAGATGTGTCAAACAGGCTCCCCTGTTCTGTATCAGGCTGTGATAAAACCTATGTTGGAAAGGATTCAGGAGTCAAATTTGATCCTGGGCCCAAGGAAACCTGGGTCTACCATAAAGATGGAGAGATCTTTCATTAGGGGAGGTGAGAGGAACTGGCTTAATTGCTTTGCTACTGATGGAAAGGCCATAGAGGTGTTCTGATCCAAAGGTTTTCATTCATGCTTGCACCTGGAATGCAATGGCTTTTCAGAAACAATTACAAATTCTAATTACAGCTACTTATTCCTCTTTACTTTTCCTTGCAAGATAAAGCAAATAATCGTGTTCCTCTTTCCCTTTTCTTCTGCTTTGCTGTTATGTTTTTTTCAAGTCGTGTTTGTTTATTAATGTTTATGTGTGTTTTTTGAAAACACAGTGACCTTCTGTGAATTAAAAATGGTGATGCAAGAGCAAAGAAAACACTATTTATGGTAAATCTCTGTAGAAACTATTCAGGAATTAAGGTATTTTTTGTTCATGTGAAAATTAAGTTGGATTACAAAGAAGCATTAAAGCATGAATACAAAATGTCCCACATTAAGTTGGATTTGGACAATTTAAGTTTGCATCAGCTTGATCCTTTGAGTTCACATTTTGGACACTTTTTTGGACCCTAAGTTGTCTTTGGGCTGATTAAAATTTTTGGCATTCAGCAAATTTGGTTCTGGCCAGCACTTGGCTGAATTAATATCTTTAAACAAAAATTTGAGCCTTCTTTGGTACTCTCAGGGTTATTTGATGTGCTGGACTGCATTATATCACAAGTGTGATAAAAATACAGTATTGACTTCGTGTTTCATACAGTTTTATAGTCTTATAAAATGGTATTGATCCATCTTCAGTTTCGAAGGTCAGCATAAAGTTTACGAAGAGAAGCATAAGAGGAAACATTAAGCACTAGATGCCCATTAAAATATTAAAATGTGACCTGCTCTTGCAGGAGCTTTCAACAAATCTTTTATTTTCCTCATCAGTCCCAAGCTACACACACAGGATATAAGTGTTGACTAATAAAAATTAGCATAATGTTGCACTGATTAAGGTGCTTTGCACTTAATCATTCTCTCCCTGGAGCAGCTCAACCTGCATTAGTGCCCCTTCCTTCCAAAGCGTGGGGTTATTTTATAATGCAATAAATCCACTGCAAACATAGGGATGGAACTTCTGATTGTGGCTCCTTTTCTTCTGGCAGGACTTGATCTTCTGCAGCGTTGATGTCCTTTGAAATGCACAGCTTGGTGTGGAGTCTCTGGAGACAGGAAATGTGAATAAACACCTTGGAAAGGAAAGTAAATGAGAATTACACAACGTTGTATGAAAAGTAAAACTAAAATAGAACCCACAGCTGTGAATCTGCTAAATAGAAACTTTAAGGGTTTAATTTGAGCCAGGTTTGGAGACTCCTGTGGTCCTTTTATTGAGGGCAGATACAGTTGTGCTGCTGTTTAAGTTCCTGTGAGTAAAGAAAGGCGAAGAAATTTAAAAGTGGTAGAAGTTTAAACCAATTGTATAGTTCTTTTTGGTTTATTTTACTGTGCAACACTCCTCCAATATATGTAACATTATATTTTCTAGTTGAGAGCCTCTAGCTGGAAAAATATTTACATAAAAATATGCACCTACAGTATTTACCTTCATTACAAGTCAAGAAATATATTTGATTGATTTTGTTGGCTGGGCATAATTGTTTTTACATGTATCTACTACCTAGATCTCTTAAATTTTACAGTTTCAGGGGACTGTTTTGACTTTTTTAGTTTCTAATGTTAATTTCTTCCACATCAATTCCCTGTTAAAATAATATTTTTTTGTCATCACATACCCGCTGTACCTGAGTAAGTTTGGTTGTTTTTTTAAGTGAAAGCTTTCAGATCTACAGCAATCCTCTATTTTTATTTATTTATTTATTTATTTGGGGGTCTAAATGGAATCAATATCCATAATTTATTAGATATAAATAGATATCATCGAGAAAGTCAATATCAATTATGTATCAGAAATAAATTTCATTAGATACCGAAACTATAAAAATCTTTACTGCAATTCATGGATGAAGAATTTCATTATACATTGTATAGTGCTCTACTATTTATACTTAATATTTCTGCTTTTATTTATTTTTTCTTCTTTTTCAGACAGTCCGAAAGTGTTTGAAATTAAGCTTATGACATCATTCTAAGGTATTATTTCCATTCTTTAAGAGGATAATTTTCAGTGAAGGTTTTTTATCTGTTGTTTAAATAAATGGCAGACAGTACATTTCATTAAACTGAAATTCATCTTTTACACTACAAAATTCTGTCACTTTTTGGAAGTAGATCCATTATTTATAAGAATAAATTGTGAAGCATATAAAAACATAACATTTGAAAACAGGTTTATATCTGGTTCTGAAGATTGAAAAGAGTATTCCTCTTTCAGAGAAGTCTTTTAAGACATAAAAACTCAATTGCCTTTTTTAGATCTATGACTATTTACCTGGATACAGGGGAAATGGTGTTCCTACAGAAGAGGAAAAACAACTCTTCAGAAATTTCTCATATCATTGGAACAGAAGTATAAAAGGTATGAATTAGATGCTTTGATTATCAGCCCCCATGAAACCAGGGCTCTGCAGAACAAGAACTTTTTATGAGAGAGAAAATACGGGAATATTTCTGAAAGTTGTTAAATGTTTACAGCAGCAACAGCAGTTGGTGGAATCTTTGGCACTTAGCAGGTGAAATTTTATATTTTGTCAGATTGATCACAAGCTGGATGTGCTTATCAAACTTTGGTGCTCAAAAGTGGCATCAGTTGAAACCAGTGGGAGATTCTGGGATTGTAACATTTCATTCAAATTAATATATTTATTAAAAGCCCAGCTCTCTGCTTTTATAGTTTCCTGGTTCTAGTCATTACCTTTACTCAACAAACATTTTTAAAACAGAATATCCTCAATAAATCCTTTTACTCCTAGTTCTGCTCATAACTGTTCCTCGAAAAAAGTTTTTAAAACAGAATATCCTCAATAAATGGAGATGGGGAGATTCTAGTGAACCTTTTGCTATGAAGTGTTCTATTACTGATTTTTAGTTTAAAAGTGCAAATAAATAAAGATATATAATCAAGTCAGATAAGGAGTTGGTAATTCTGTCCTACAGTTTTCTCTGTCTAAATTTCCAATATTTATCTCCACTAATAATGTGACAGAGCCTTGCTTTTTGGAATATTTATCTTGGTAAAATAGGTTGTAATTGCAGTAGATCCTATATTATTTCCCATTTTTGTATTATATTTAGAAGAATGTCTAAACAGAAAATCAGAAGTGTTAAATATTTATCTAAGCTTTTAGCAAAATCTCTGAAATTTAAATGATTCACAGCAGAAGAGGGATAAAATTTTGATATTCCTTACTGACTTTGTTATCCTTGTACAATTTTGCACTTAAAGTTGGTGTGTTAGGTGCAATATTCACATGATTTGCTGCAGGCTTGAAAATTAATTTCTGCATCTGTTGAGAAAATATGTTTATAAAATACATTAAGGAAACTAAGAAATGCTTTAGTTAAAGCTGTTATGGTAGAAAATATGCATATTCCTTGGTCTTATCTGATAGAAAATACACTGGATAAAATCAAAATAATGTAAGAGGATGAATAATCAGTTGTGACACCCAAGTGGGAAATATTTTTGCAAGCAGTGTCTTGTTACTGGTTATTTTATCAATGAAATATGTTGGAATGGAACTATTACTACTTCAAAAATTTGGAAATCTTCCTGACTTACCAACATTTCCACCCTCAAGTTAGCCAGAAATTTCGACAACCAACTCTGTGTCAAGTCAAATCAAAGGGAATGTTTTCTTCCAGTTAATTTTTTATGCTTGTCATGTTTCATCAGCTGCATCACGCTCTGGCCCCCGTCCCCACGTGGCTGGCGTTGGGTGAGTCAGGTGTCACTGCACTGGAGGCAGAGCTGTCCCACCAACCCCAAACCACCAGAAAAGGGAAGAGAATTCGACCCCTTGTGGTACCATTTTGGGACTGTTCCATATAAAACAGAAACAAGCTGAAATTTCACGCTTTGAGGCTTTTGGTCTCTTCATGGGAGCGCAGCTTTTGCTGTTGGAGTCCCACAGCTGGAGTCAGAAGAGGTTTGTTTTCTAACTCCCAGTCAAGGCAAGGCTGAGTGATAATGAAAAGGAAAATTTATTTTTTCAGGCATTTGAATTGGGTAGGACTGTGGTGGGGCACACAGAGGGTCTCACCCCTCATTCTCCTTCAAGAATTGTACCTTCTCCCTTTGTCCTGATGAGAACTTGAAAGGTCACTACGAGTGAGGAGTGTGACCTGCTTTTATGGAAAAAAAAACAAACAAAAACCCAAAGAATCAGACTTTTCCCTGGATTTCTGAGGATAAAAGGGACAGGGTTCTGTCACGTTCCTCATGTAGACTGTGTGTCTTTAGTCTGCTGTATCTTCCACAGAATCCCAGACTGCTTTGGGTTGGAAGGGACCTTAAATCTCATCCAGTGCCACCCCAGCCATGGGCAGGGACATTTTCCACTGTGCCAGGCTGCTCCAAGCCCAAATGCCCAACCTGGTCTTGGACACTTCCATGGATCCAGGGGCAGCCACAACTTCTCTGGGGGCTTCATCCACTCATCCACAGCTTCATCTTCGATCTTTCATTTTCTTGTTTTGCTCTTACACTCAGATTTGTTTCTTTTAGTTTAATATTCACAGTCATATGGTCAAGTTCATCCTGAATTTGGGGCTCACTGAGGGTTGTGTGGACAATCCTTTTGTTTTTCTTTCCTGAAGGTTGGATCCTGGCAATGCTGTCCCAGACTGCATTTCAGTAAGCATGGCTGCTGTAGAAATGATGTAGTCCTTAACACAGATAGAAATATGCTATACTCCTTACACTTCTGCAATAATCATTCCATCACAAATATCATAAATATGCAGGTTTTTAATGAGCCAGCACTCTTAGGTCAGTTACATGGTGCTGTCTGTGTTTTCTTTGATGACAAAAGGCTGTCTTGCCTTAGGGAAGCTCAATCTTAATTGCATTTTTTTGCTAGCCAGATTTTCTCTCATTTCTGTGACAGTGGGCTCCCTCTTTTGGTTCCCAGGCTTGCAGACTTTGAAGGCAGACATGTCCTTCTCTATCAAAAGAATAAAATTAAAAACTTATTGTGAAATGGTTGAGAGTATAATTGGTCTTGTTCCATGTGAACTGCTAAAATTGGTATTTTTGCAGGGTTAAAAGACAGAAAAGAAAAGAATCCGAACAATTCAAAACCAGCATTTTGGCAATTTTTGCTCATGGTAGAACAGAATGTGACCTACGAAAAAGTGTTCAGATAAAGAAAAATTGCTGCACTCCACCCTTTAAATGGCTGAAAATTACTTTAAATGGAGTGTCCATCAGACGTTGATGCCCCAGGTTTTAGCTTTTATATTTTTCAGATTCTGTGCGGCTTCAGTGTGTACTTCTGAGCTTCATATTATGGGATGGTGAGCTCTCTGCACAGAGCAGGGAGACAAAACAATTCCTGCTCTAGCTGGGGACCAAGGACAAATGATCCAAATCTCAGCCCAAGAGCACAAACACCGTGGGCTGAGGAGAGAAAAACAAGCAGGATGGGAGTGCATGGGCTAAAGCTGGAATTGGCCAATGAACTGCAATCTGCACATGGAGCAGAGCTGATCACAGGGAGAGACCCCGTGAGCACTCGTGCATTTTGGGACCATTTTGGTTCATCCTGGCTGCAGCCCTGGCTGGGCTCTTGTGCTGCCCAAGGTGGATCCATTGAGGCCTTTCAATAAATTCCTGCTTTATTCTTTAACTCCATCTGGTCTCTGTTCTAGGCCAGCCTTGACAATGCATCACTGTGGCAGACATGGAGCTCCTCAGGGTGTGCTGGACGCTGCAATTCCTGCAGGTCTGTGCAAAGGAATGTGTTCATTATCCCACTTGCCTGTCTCCATTTAGTTTATTTTCAAGGAGTTTAAAGGAAAATATTACATTATTTATTTATATCAAAGTTCAGAATGTTTTTTACAAGACAGTGAGTGTCAGGACAAAACAAGAGTGAATAATAAAAGGCAGTTTGCTGTGAAATTACATTTATGTTAAACCATATATATACTGATTTCAAAGGCAATGTCTGTCCTTCTGAAGGTATTTGCTGTCCTATCACTTCAAATTTACAGACACACAGTGTCTGTAATAATGATATCAAAGACAAATCCTTAGCTCAGTACATTAAAAATGGATGATTACTCGATTTTTTTTAAAGAAAAAATCTTTTCAAAATAAAATGTTAATTATCTGTGATCTTGTAAAAATGAAACAAAAAACCTTGATGCAGCTACTCTGTAGTTTTAGTGGTCTGCAATAATGCAGCTCCAGCTGTAAAAGAACAACATGGCATTGCTAATACAAATTAAAGGTATTTTTTAGTGCCAGAAGACAATTTTGATCTTCCCTGGCTTTAAAACTTTTTGTCCATAGGAAACCCCCTGCAAAGTGCTTTTAATTCTAACAGAGCAGTGAACTTCTGTTGCCGGAAATGAGGAGAGAAGCCTGTGGCAGCCCTCAGTTGTCCCCAGGATGTCACTGAGCCATTGTGCCATACCCAGGGGGCAGCTGGGTTGCTTTATTTATTTAAGAAAGACATACACACATCAAGGTGGCTTCAGAAGCTAAGAAGGGCTTTAAAGTTGCTAGAGGGGAAAATTGCCTGCAAGGGGGATAGTATAGGACAACATGGAAAAAAAATCCATCCCTGACTTCCTGCCTACTATAATTTGTACAAGCAATAAAAAAAAAGTTATTCAAATATGCACATCCTCTTCATTGGAGTGAAGAGTTTTGTAATAGCAGTGAGAAAAGTGCTGCTTGGATGATCTTTCTTCCCTGTTTTCCAGCACAGGCAATGTTTAGAATTTGTATATTAAGCACCTAAGGAAGGAAAGCCAACTCCACTGCTGTGATCCAGGAGTGCCCCACACACCAGAACAGAGCCACAGGACTCCTGTTGCACCTGGACTCTTACCCCTGGCTGGGACAGAAAGGACAGAACCTCTCCCAAAACATGGGAAGGTCCAGAATTGTAGTGAAAACTGTCAATTTGCATAGTTCCATCTGCAAAGTCTGTCCCGCGTATTTTCAGGTAAGGTTTTTGGCTTAGTTCAGGTGGAGGATGGTAAAATTGCTCTTCCCTCCTCCCCTGGGATATTGTGGCTTTTGTTTTCCTGAAAACTGAGGGTTTTGCACAATTTGCTTGTATAAGGAAACATTTTTCTGGAAGTTCACACATTTAATGGGCACAGCCACACTGTGGAGCTGCCATGCTTGGCACAGGGATTTGGGGTTACCGTGGGTTTGTGCTGTTACCCATCCCATAACAAGGGTTCCAGGGTGAAGGTGGGGCTCTGAGAAGGTCCTGCTGGCTGATGTGCAGCTGGTGTTTGTTGTGTGGTTTTGATAATTGATGGAAAGCTGTGTATATAGTGAGGAAAAAAATAAGATTTAGGAAACCATGATAAAGAGGTCTCCATGCAGTCACCTCTGAACTTGTATCTGAGGGGTTTTGCTATCCTCAAGTTTGTTTTTCCAGCTTGACTAGTTTTGGGGAGTTTTAAAATATTTTCATCTTTTATAGTTATTGAGAGAAGGTTTACAGTATATATTCTTAATCTGTCTTTTAATTATAAATTCAGGTCTTACTATGTTTGATAGCTGGGAAATTCTGGATCAGAATCACCCTGATTTTGGAGAGATAGCACACAGCATTTCTTAATGGCACTTAGTAATTTTTAACAAAACCTCTCTACGTCCTTGACTTTTTTGACACTGCCAATCAAAATTTGTCTTCCCTTTGGGCATGTCTTATGAGCTGCTCAGCTTCAGAATAATTTATAATGAGTAAATCAAACAATTCTCTAACATGTTAATGGCCTTAATTTCCTCCTTCTCCTCAAGGTCTAAAGATTTGATTGCTGTGTTGAGAATATAAAGAAAGAGCATTATAATTTGAAACCTGTCAGAGATGGCCAGAATGAGAAACGTGCTGATATAAAAAGAAATGTTAAAGGTGCATAAAAGTGGAAGATGTCTGGCTCTTGTTCATACCATGCCTAGGAAATATCTTCCCGATTTACATCATAGTAAATACTATTTATTTTCATGAAATGTACACTGTATGGCACTGAATCAAAAGCACAAAAGATATAATAGATATGCTCTATTCTGGTACATCTAGAATAATTCCTTTTGTTGTAAAGCTGTAAAGGTATTTGTTTGCAGTTTGTGTGTGAGGGAAAACTGATGATCCAAAAGAAAATTATGAAAAAATAGTCTGTGTGCTGGCAGTATGCAGGGGTAAGTTACAGCCCATCATGTGAGCAGTATAGAAGTGAAAATAAAACTGGGGTATAAAAGCAATCCTATTATGGGGCTTTGTCCAATCATTTTTTATTCATTACAGTTTGTAACAGAGGCATTTATGGCACTCATCACTCCAATTTATTTTTTTTTTTTGCATCAGCAGAATATGACTTTAATTCCACCTCGGAAGACACTCCAGAAGTCTCCCCTTCCAACCCCTTCCGCCCCTCACACCTTGCAGCAGGGCAGATTGGGGTAGGGTTGCTCCAGCCAGTTTGAATATCTTGAGGGTTGGCAATTCCTCAGCATCTGTGGTTCACATGTTTGAGCACACCTCTGGTAGGGAAAAAAGAGTTAAAATCCTAATATTTTACCAGAATTTCCTGTGCCCACTGCTTCCTGTTGCTGCACACCTTTGTCTTCTCCACACATTTCCAGTGGGTAGAAGTAAAATAGATGTTGATGTAAAAACTATGTAGAAATCAGCAACCTAATTGTTGCTGGGTGTTTTACACAGTAAGAGAAAAATTTGAAAAAGGCAAAATCATCAAAGTTGTCCCTTAGTACCACCCAGAGTAGGCTCCATGTGGGAATGTCTGACTGCAGTGGATTGGAAATGCAGCCACGGGGTGAATCAGTGAGTCAGGAATTAGCACATCCAAAGAGTTTGGTGGAACAGGGAGGTGACCTTGGACTTGAAGCAAACAAATATAGTTTTGGGAAATAAAAGGAATGATTGTAAGCTCAGGCTAAGAGGTTAATGATGTAAACAGAGCAACAGGCTGCAAATTTATCTTCCTGAAATTATTCCTAGTGTATAAGGCAGAGGATAGTACAGTGCTCAATATGTTGAAAGACTGGACATCTCAATATTGGAAAACCAAATCTTTGATCACATCAAGGGACAATCTGCAGATTTCTGTTTATAGGGTGTGTGAAAGCATTTGGAGAAAGAAATAATTCCAAGTATATATGTCAAAGATGGTGGTGGAGTTGTGTGACAGACATGTGTAGTCTTCCTTCAGTAGTTAAAACCACACAAAAAATAAGCAATAAATGTAAATATGCCTGATGTCTGTGGTGACAATGTTCATAAGATATTTCATAAGATATGTCTAAGATCCCCTACATCTACTGCACATTGCATGACAATTACACTTGTTTGTCCCAAAAACTGACAGTACTTCTGTAGTTGATATTCTATACAATAATTAGCACACAGCTTTATTGGTATCTCTAATATATCCCATATGTTTTAAACATAATTTACTTATTGGATGAAAAAGTCTATTTCATATTTGTAGCTCCAGATCAATTTATTTATTGTGCATAGTGAAAGGTGAGTGACAATTTCTTTAAGATCCACTTAGCTAAGTGTTCGTCTGGCTCTGTGGTTCCATCATCACCTATGGAAGCAGCTGGTTCTCGTTTGTCTCCTTGAATTTCCCTTGTCAAGGCTTGTGCTGATAAGGGTCAGAATATGGATCCCATTATGGAAATCTTCAATTCTTTTTCCTGTCATCTCAAGTAATCACAGAATAGACACACATTCAGTTAGCATTTATGGTTTTTCACATACGTTATGGGACAGTAATTCTGCAACCCATGGGCTTCTCTGGCCTCTGATGGTAATGACACGGTAATTTTTATAGTTTCCCCTTTGTTATTTCATCATAGGAAATAGCCTGGAAAGGATTTTATTCCAAAATATCTCCTTCCTTTCCTGAGGCAATTTAAAGAAAGCTGAATATTTGCATAACTTTATTGTAAGACAAGTTTTTAGCTGTTTTCCAATTAAAGTAATAAAAATGTGTTCAAGGTAAATCAGAAGGAGCTGTTAGGTATTTGTGATAATAAAATTTTCCTTTATGTTGCAGAGATTTTATTTTTCAGTTTGCTGTTGTAAAATTAATTTGTTTCCATTTTCAACAAGGTACTTCACATTCCATTTTGCTGACTTGAACCCACCCACCTTCTTGCATCTGTGCTAAACAATTAAAACATTCACACTAAATACTTTCTGAAGTCTAGAAAGATTAAACATGAGATAGTAAAACAAAGGCTGCTTCTAGCACAGATGGGATAAGAACTATTTTAATGACAATTTAAGTTTGTAATAATTTTAATAAATGTCTGTTATATTGGAAATAATGAATCTGACTTGAGTACAAGAGGAAAAAGTTATATGCCTGATATTCATCATATTCATGAGTTGTGGCTGTCCCATTCACGGAATTGTCCAAGGCCAAATTGGAGGGGCTTGGAGCAACCTGGGCTAGTGGAAGGTGTCCCTGCCCATGGCAGAGGGCAGAATCAGGTAATCTTTAAGATCCCTTCCAACCCAAACCATTCTGTGAATCTGTGATATCCTATTTCTTCTTTTCTTCTAAACCTTGGATATCAAATGTTAGGAGTTGATGGACTTGGAGAAAGCACCTGGGGGTTTTGTCCTACCATGGTTGTTTTAGAGGCTAGAGGGATTTTTACAGGGTGACCTTGGTTAGAAACAAAGGGTTCTGTGAGCAGCAAAGCTCACAGAATTATTTTCCTGACACCCAGCCTCTCACAGGGGGGTTTTTTACAGCCAACAACCTTGGTTTGCTCTGCTCTGCCTTCAGATGATGCCTTGGAGTGGCCACCTAGAACAGAGACTAGACAAGGTGGAGAGAATAAAGTGTATATTTATTAAAGGCCTTCCATAGGCACACCTTGGGCAGTCAGAGCCTCCCAGAGGCTACGCTCAGGCTGGACAATGGTCATGAGTTTTTCAGACAGTTACAAGTTTGGTCCATTTACATATCAGGGGTTAATCCTCCAATTACAGCTTCAGGTAATGAAGTAATTTACCCCCAGTTTGCTTTCCTGCCCAATTCACTTTTGTTTGTACTTTTTTGGGGCCTGAGGCTGCAGGGTGGCCTTGGATCTCAGGTCTGGAGGGATTGTTTTACCTGCCCAAGATGTGAAGACAGTAACTAACACTTTATATGGAGTTTAGAGCTCTGCACTAATGCAGTACAGGATTTGAAAAATATGAAGGCTAAAATCTTAAGGCATCACAGAGGATGGTGCCTCTAGGCCTGGCCATGAGGACAGAGCCAGGCACGGAGAGGGCTCTGCAGGGCAGGAGCTCCTCCAGCACAATTCCCTGCAGGTCTCACATGAATTTTCTTGCCATTGCAGTGTCAAAGCAAGCTCTGAGCTGGCCCGTGGAGACCACATTATTATGTCATGACAGGAGATTACGCCTTTGCACTAAGTGTTTTTGGAATAAGCCTGCAGAGACCTAATTATGCTGCCATTGCTGCTTGAGAGGGTTGTTTAGCAGTGGAGCACTTCTTGTGAAAGCTCACTTACCATGACAAAATAAAGTGAAATTATGACAGTGTATTTTCTGCTAAAAAAAGCTCTCAACAAATAAAGAAAAATTGATTATTGTGTCAAATTAAACCATAAATAAATAGTAAATGCTGAATTTACAATCTAACTTCACTCTGACTTGCTGTAACTAAAATACACAATAAATAACATCTGTCTTTAAATTCCCACAGCAAATATGTTTTTAATTGTGAAAACAGTTATTGTTTCACACAATGCTACAATAACTCTGAGCAGTCAATTTTATGTCCCTGTAATAATGATATGATTGGTTTCCAAAGACCAGCTCCTGTTCCAAACTGTTTAATGCTTCTGATGTTGCTAAACAGAACTTTTGATTCAAGTGTTAAATAGTCAGTAGTAGTTAAAGTTCTAAACTTATGCAAGATTCTAAATATAATATCAAATTAATTCCAATATATGTTTTCTTTAGCTGGACAGAGAACACACGTATTGCCATGAAAATTAGATTAATGCTAATAACAATCTACACAACACGTTTCCCAAGACAGAGGGCAAAAAAAAGATGAGATCAATTCTTGCAAATGTTTATTTAGAGTGCCTTTCTGCCTATGAAGATGTTATTCATTACCTGTTCTATGAATGCAGTGCCTCATTTAAACTGGTATAGAAAATCAATGTTCTGAACAGGAGAAAAGACACTCACCTCTATAAATCACAAGTATAGGCTTTAGTGCTATAAATTTAATTTAGAAACAATGACGACAACACAAATATCTCCTTACCTTTCTATAGTTAATAAAGAAAAATTGTAAAGGTTTTATGGAATTTGTACTCAGCCAAAATTCAGATTTTTCTGCAAGGAAAAGTAAAATCCAGAATTAAATTTATTAAATATTCATATACAGGCATTTGCCTGTACATAAACATTTCAATTAACATATAAATATGGTTAAACAAGTTTCAGTTTATAAAAATCTGCTGTTTATGTATATAGTCAACTTCTATCTGTAGAAGTCTTCTGTCTCTTAAGTCTTCATCAGTTAAATGGAGGAAGCTGCAACGAGGCACAATTAGTTCTACAAATTGAAGAGTTGGAGAAAATTGGTTGGAGTTAATAAAGCTGGGGTTTAGAGAACAGTAAAGGGAATATAATACTCATCAAGTAATCAATCAACCTTAGCACATACAGTGCTAATTCTGCCTCCCTAATATATCTATTTTGGTATATCTAATGTATCTATCACTGTGGTATCCAGATAGAATGTGTCAGATTTAGCAAGCCTCATTAAACTTAGCATAAACTTACATTCAAAATAAGACAAAAACTGGTTTTTATGATACAGAAAAGTCAGAGTTGGAAGGGACCTGTTGAGGTCACCCAGTCCAAGGCAGGGTCACCCAGAGCAGGT
>VYZP01056801.1:720-47572 GCA_013400635.1 Hypocryptadius cinnamomeus | reverse complement strand
ATATATATATATATATATATTTCATATATATCTAACAGTGAATTTGTGGGAGAATGTTATGGAGGTCTACTATTGACCACCTGACCAGGACAATGATACTGATGAATTATAGTACAAGGAATTAAGGGATATCTCTATATCAGCTCCCCTAGGCCTTAAGGGTGATTTTAAGTTTCCAGACATCAACTGGGAATATCATACAACAGACACAAACAGATTCAGGAAATTTCTGAAGCATGTTGAAAGTAACCTCGAGTGCAGGGACTGAAGGGCCAACTCAAAAAGGTGCCCTCTAAGATGTGCAATTTGTAAAGAGAGACTTGTGGGCAAAGTGGTGACCTCTTAATAGTGCAGGAACCAGTACTTCTAAAGCATAGGGAATCATGCAAGCAAGAATGGAGGAGGGTCTGGTTGAGCAGGGATCTTCTTGAGCTGAAAAGGAAAGTGTACAGGCCAGAGTCCGTACTGAACACCACGACAGAGAAGGTGACAAACTCAAAATAAAAATGACATTGAATGATGGCAGTATGCCCAGGGCGCAGTGACCAGGATGATGAAAGGCCTCGAGGGTAAGACATGCAAGGAGTGGCTGAGATCATTTGGCCACTTCAGCCAGGAGAAGAGAAGGCTGAAGGGTGACCCCATTGTATTCTGCACCTTCCTCACACCTTCCTCAGTGGGGAGGTGCCAATCTCTGTTGTCTGGTGTCAGGACCTGAGGGAATGGCTGGAGCTGTGTCAGGGGAGGGTTATGTTGGTCATTAGGAAAAGGTTCTTCCCCCAGAGGATGCCTGGGCACTGGAATAAGCTCCCCAGGGCAGTGGTCATGGCCCCAAGGCTGCCAGAGTTGTGGTTTCTGTAGGATGCTCTTAGTGATCTGTTTTAGTTTAAGGTAGTCCTGCAAACAACAGGGAACTGAACACAATGATCCTTGTAGGTCCCTTCCAACCTGAGATAATCTATGATTCTCTATTAAAGAACAAATGTAGCAATGATTACAGACATGGACATCTGCAGTCTTGACTAGAAACCTGATTAAAATGTGTCTCCCAGCTGGCTACTGAATAGCTTATACCAACTACAAAGTTGGGTACTTTTAGTCAGACTTTTTTCCTGCTTTTCCTGTTAACCTGATGGATGTCCTGTTTTTATCCTTTTCCTTCTTCTCTAGCAAAAGATGGGAGTTACAAATATCATTGTTCCACATCGCTTGCTAATGTGTCATTGCTATTGAGAAATAGAAGTAGCACCATGTGTAAGATGGCATATACTAGAGAAAGACTCTGGAGCAGATTTTTTAGGAGTGTTTTAATTGGCTTTAATTTTGATGGATGCACTGACCATCAGAAATTGGTTCCTGATCTTCCAGGGAGACTGCTAGGAAATGCAGAAAACAAAACTTGATATAAACAAGAGTAAATTTAATTGTGTGAATCATGTCTGACCTACTTTTGTGTTTACTCTTTATTTTCCCCTCATAGGCTGTCTTCAACTTCCTGTGTTCTAAGTAGCAACTCATGATTTAATTAAGATTTAATAAGATATAGTATAGAGGAGTTAGTTAAGAACCATAGTCCATTAAACTTTTTCCATTGAATAAAATGTTAAGATGGTAACATGCTAAGTATTTTTAGCTTCTCCTAGTGAGTTAATTTCTGATCAGTTATTCAGAAAATTTGTTCAAGATTTTGTGTTTAACTTCTAAAGTTGCCCTTTTAGCATTGGCAGCATTTCCGTCTCTTGCCATTTTGAATGCTCAGAGATCATGAATCGTATTGGATGGATAACAGAATCACAGTCAGATGAGCTTTGAAAACACCAGTAAACTTTGAACATTCAGAGTGTTCTGTTTTTCCACTCAGATGGACTTCTGTAATGCTTTGAGCACCAGTGCTTGCTGAAGAGATAGTCATGGCTTTCAAAGGAGAAGTGCCTGAAGTAAGAGCAGCTGTTATTAGGACTTTCATTTGGTGACAGAACTATCTGTAGCGTCAAATTAAAAAATTGTTGCCATAATGGATTCTCTTGCCTTGTCTGCATGTAGTATGCATGAGCTAAAAAAAACCAAAACAAAACAAAAATCTCTCTAAATAAATAACCTTTCAGAGTGTGAGGTTTATGTCAGAAATACATACTGGCCCCTGACACAGAAATTAACACCAAATTTTTGCTTTTGCTGCTATTTGTGACTTTTTTTAACACTTAACTGTACTACAGACTTAAAGCTTTGCCATAGGTGATGTTATATCATGCATACTAAAAATAGTAAATTTCTGACTGTGACTCAGTTGAACTTCAAGCAAATTTGTAACAATTTAATCTTTATAAAATAGTTTTTTGATCATTGTCCTCTCCTGCAGCTGGAAGTGCATTGAATGGGTAACATGATCTTTGCTGCTGTTTGTAAGAACTCTGCACTTAGGGATGTTTATTGGCCTAATACACTACCACTATTCAGAGAGATGTGGAAATGCAATAGGAATTTTGCGTAGCTGCTCCTGTTAACCAGAAAGAAGGTTGCACATGGTCCATGGAACTGCAGCAGGCTGATGATTTGTAGAATAAGAAGGATGTAGCTGGCATGATTTCATTAAATGTGAAGACAATTATTTTGATAGAATAAAGTATTACAACCTGAGTACCTTCCCATCTCTCATATGAGAGATGTTGGTTTATTCTAACAGGTTTAATGTATGATCTGTCATCTTTTGGTTTTGTTCTAGAATTGCAATGATTCCTCTTGGGGAAAAAAGCAAATTTAGGGCTCATTTTCAGGCTGAACAATTCTTTGATTCTGAGATCATCAAGTCAAGCTGTTCCCTCAGCACTGCCAAGGCCCCCACTAACCATATCCCCAGGTGCCACATCCACACATTTGTTGAATCCATCCAGGGATGGGGACTCCACCCCTACCTTGGGCAGGCCGTCAGTGATGTATAACTCTTATAATAATGCATAAAGTCCATTCTTCTTGCAGTGGAGCTTGTTAATTGTATTCAGCCTGAAAACGTCAGGTGCTTCCTTACCATTGTGACTTTGCATGCTGTCAGCTCAGCACATTGTAATTTTGTTTTGTACGTACACAACCCTAAGCTGAGCCTCTGCACCAGCATCTCTGGCCTCCTTTTAGTGGTGACAGCCAATGGACAGCGTAGATCAAGAAAGGGAATTAAGCGTGCAACGTTAAAGCATTTCTTCAGAGCTCAGCCCAACACCATTGAAGAGGGAAATCTTGTTGAGGAAGGCCAGGCCACAAAGCTGTTTTCCTGCTTGAATGACTGCTCAATCCAGGAATAAATATTTCTAATATCTTATAAAACTGGCTGCAATATATTTTTTGTAAAAGCTGTGAAAAGCTGTATTTACCTTTGTGCTCTTTTACTCTATTTTAAATTAAATTATATGTACAGCAAAAATGCCTCAATAGCCAGCTTTAGTCTATTTTGATGAGTTTTCTATAGATTTAATAATTAGCATAAATTTAGGATCAGCTATTCAACTATTTCCGCTTCATTTATAGTAGCCATGATTCCAGTGTCACTTTTTGTGGCCACTGCAGGCTTCATCAACTTTTGCATTTTGTTTGTTAATGACAGTTTGTGAAACCAGATGGTCATAGTGGGTTTAGTGTCTGCACAGTTACTGGTGGCATTTGTGTTAACCCCTCACTTCTAGAATCTGTTGCCTAAGACTGTAATGACATAGGTATTTTGGATATTCTACTTTTTTTGTTAAACTCATTATTGTTAATGTCACTCATCTCTTGAAATTTGACTGTGATGGAGTTCCCTGTGGCCAGAGGTGGATGTTCCCTGTAGCTAGAGGTCAATAATTCCAGCAGAATAGACCTAGACACTGTAGAAGGTGTTCATTCCTTTGTATGCATCTGACAGGTAAAGGAGGGAGGACAAGCCCTCCATCCGTACCTTTTCACCTCCCTTAAGATGCAACTTGGCTGTTGAGAGCTGGAAAGAGTTGGAGCTGAATGGCTCCAAAAACTCTGCTCTAAGTATCTGTTGTTCATCAGCATACAGTGCTAGTCTCTGCCTTTTTCCTTCTGGAAGCCCACTGTGGGCCCCATTTTCTCAGAGAAGCAGTTGATTCCTGGACAGGGCATCCAGCTGGGACTCTTGAACAGCCGGGGGTACTGGCTTAATGAATTCTGCCTTGTTTAAAACACAGATCAATCAAGAGTCAAACCCCAAACTCTAAGGATGGGACCAAGTCAGATTCCTTGTTGTTTTGCTCACTTCCTAAACCATCTCTGTCCATCTGGATTAGAGATGTTAATTTGATTTTCTTATTTACAAGCAGCAATTTTGTTGTTGTGATCCATGACAGCCCTAGAACTGTTGGTGTTATGTTCCAGGACAGACCCAGGGCTGTTTGCAGAAGTAGGTTAGTCATACTGGAGAGTAATTTGCAGTGTTTTGGGATGATGAGGAAGGGCGATCTCACTGGAAGATCACATTATGTTAATTGATTAAAATGTGAGCATTTCTTTCCCTTTTCTGTCTGCATAGAGGAAAAAAAAAACAGTTAAGTGGGAATTCAAGCATTTTAATGGTTAAGCAAAATGGCTTAAGATATTTTCATAGTAATCTAAAACTCCCCCTGGGAAAGACCCTCTTGATAAACAAAAATTTTAGTGCAAACTTTAATCCAGCTTCTGTGAGGAAGATACTAAGTATCCAGCCCTGGGAAGAATCTAATGACCACACATTTATTCAGTGCATGGGGACAGTGCTGATTCCCAGCATCTCTGCATGGCTTCGCAATCTCCTGATGGCCTCTGGGCTGTAGGAGCTGATTGGGAGTGTGCTGTTATCCCTGTCCACTGTGGGACACGAAATCTCTTGCATCTCAAAAATGGTACTTAAATTCTTAAATTGCTCTTAAACTCTTAACAATGCAGGATGGGTTATGTTCAGCTGAAGGATGGCACGACCTTAGCTTGCTGTGAAGCTGATTGAATCTATGATTACATCCATTCTTTAAATCTCCTGAGGGATATTGCTTCTTGGTTTTGTAATGAAAGGAATTTTAAAAAAATGTTCTGTTGATGTTGTTTCCTATGGTTCTTGGGTTTATTTACTAATCACTTGGTGAGTTATTGAGGACGCATTCTGGCATGTACCTGTTTGTCCTTTTAGGTGCTTCATGTTCATACATTATTCTGGAAAGGAGAACAAATGGCTGTCTTTCTGAAAAGAGATTTCTAATTGATTATAGATTAAACTGGTAATGCTCCTTATACTTAAGTTGCTTCACTTACTTTTGTTGGAACCCATTTTCAGTTTCTCATCACTGCTAGACTTCATCATCTTGGGCTGAATGTCTGCAGGCTGAGATCATAATCTTCTGATAAAAATCTAACTAGACAAGTAATTAGGTTTTCTCTAATATAATCAGAGATTCTAACTGAGCATGCAGTTTTCCTCTTAGAACTTGATGTTTTGCTGAGCTGTTATCCTGAGATAAAGAATGCATCATGTTTTTCAGCCTTTTGGAGTAATTTTTAAAATCCACATTATAGGGACTTCAGAAATGCAAACCAAGTACCAAGATTAGGAAAAGCCAGAATAGTATGCTTGAACCTAAATGGATGAAAGGCAAGAGTCAGAAAGAGCAAGGCTTCTGTCCTGCTGACTCTTACTTATGGTCTTGCTGTTCATAAACCTGAGTTCCAACCTGGAGAGCTGGATTCAGTATTAATAATTAATTTTAAAAGAAACCCTTAAAATTTAAAAAACCCCAACAAACACTTCAGTCAAACTTTTGGCAATGAATCGTGTTTCTTTTGTTTTGGATGTCAGCAAAGGTGAGATGTGCTGAGCAGTCTCTGCAGCTGCCATGGAAATCAGCTGGAGCTGTGCCTTTATACCAAGAGCACTATGAAAGTGCAAAGTACAACTGTGCTTCATCTTACAACACAGGCATTGGAAGTCAGCACTTCCTGCTAAAACAATTCTGAGATAATAGGGGCAATAAATAAAACCACTGTAATGATCAACATCGTGCTGTGCCTCCTAAACCTGTGCTGTATTTATAAAGTCTTTGACATTTAATTTCTTCTGTCAATTTAAACGTGATATTTATATTGCTAGCCTCTTTGAGTATGAATTAGGAAATCTATGGAAAAACTTAAAAAGTACTTGTGAAACAAACTAAGCCAAATGTTGGCAGTATCTCAGTGCACCCTTGCATGACTGTGTCACTGAGACCATGAGAAGGTTTAAAGAGATGCTTATGTGATGCAAATGTATTTTGATGGTCTGAATAGTCACTAATTTTTTTTAAGTGAAACAGATCTGAATTTCTTTTTTGCCTTGTACCCATTCCACATGATTATGTTGTTTGCAGGTCTTACTGACTTTGTCCTGAAAAAGGAAGTCTCACCTGCTCTTCTTAAAAAATCTTTGAAAGTAGCCATAGAGCTTTCAGCAGCAAGAGTCCTCAGTATGTTCTGTTGCTGGATGAATGTCTTAAAAATTATGAATGCATGGGATGGATATCTCAAAAATTATTTTGCTTTTTTCACCTGGGAGGTTTTCTGAAGCATGCAATTTATCCTTTTTTTTTTTTTTTTTCTTAAAAAATAGTGAATTAAGGAAGAGGAAGGGAGCAGGGAAAGCCCAATCTGGTTTTCTGGTTTTGCACAATTACAATACTGTTCCAATGTGACAAACTGGTGGAATCTTCCAACCCTTTAGATATTTTGGAACTTAACCATTCAGGTCATCTAAGTGTGAAATTTCAGATTTGAATATTTATTTTGAAAGGCAGACAGATCTTGTTGGGTAGAGTGTGGTTGGTGGGTGTTTTTTATAACAGCTTCACTTGTTACTTTTGGAGTGAAGACATAGGTTCATTAACTATTTTCAACATAAGCAAGTGCTTATGGTTAAGTGATAGGCCCTTGCAAGCCCAACATTGAGAGCCTTCAATACAGCGATGAGTTTTAATAGGCACAGCTATTTCTGATGAGATATGAGTTGTCTAGGTATCATGATTTGCTTCTTTATAAAGCAGGGTATTCTGATAAATGCATTAATCTGAAATTTTCAAAAGCTCCAGAGCCATTTTCACTCATAATGCTTTAATTGATTTCAAAGTCTTGATGGCAAGAATAACCAAACTCCGATTGCTCTGACAATATTTCTGTGCAACACTTGTGGATGTACTGCATTGGAACATGTATTAGGTTCATTTTCCTGTCCCGAATCCCAAGGAGTTTTGCACTTTTCCAAAATGAGGACACAAAATTGCACCCTGACATTAAAATGAGCATTCACTCTAAGTTGAAAAGCCACGTCTCTCAGAATTCATCTCTACTGGCCTCCATTATTAAATTAGTAGTGTCACTTCTTTAAATGTTGCTCATATTTCAGATATTAGGATGGGAAATCACAAACCCTGAGCTGCCAGCTGCCCGTGCTGCCTCATGTCTGTGGAACAGCCTGAGCAGTCTATCATGCCATGTATATAATGTGTATAATTAGGTTTGGGGCTTTTTTAAATCTGATGGTAGTTCCTGTGTTCGCCAGATGCACTTGGCCTCCTTTCTGGGTTTCTATGTATGGAAATATATATATGTAGACAAGTAACACGTTTACAGCACACTCCACTGCTTGTCTCAGCCTGGCTTCCAGCCAGCCAAATTTCAGAGAAATTGGAAATTTTGGAGACATTGGAACTTCATGTAAATGCAGTGGACATGGGCATTAAGGTGAATGGCTGCCTCTGTATCAAACCTCAGCTCCTCTTTCCCACCCTGAGCAGCATCCTGCCTCAGCCAGCAAATGTCCCTGTGTCCATGTGTGCAACAATCATCCGTCCAGGCTGGACAGGTGTTTACCTGATGTCACTGTGGCAGTCATGTAGCTACTCCTGATGCTTTGTCTCTCCCTGGCATGAATTATACTCCTTGGTAAAACTGCAATTCCCACAAGCAGTCCAGCTGTGAGCATCAGAAGCTGAAACACACATCCTGCTGTTACAATTTTCCTTCCATCTCCTGCAGCCCTGAAGAACCCAGTGAGGCTTTGTATCTTTTAAACCCCTCTCTATTCCTGAACTTCCACATTGTTCCTAATGTTCTTTAGACAAAGAGGGACAAACTGGGACCTCGGCTGATGAATAAATTATCTCCCTGTGCCCATCCAGAGATAGCCTCAGAGCACAGCAGAACTTAAGGGTATATTTGTACCCTACAGTGTGGTTAAAAATATCTAAGTTGATTTCAAGTAATCTAGTGTGTTCATGCAGTATTCCTGGCATGGTACTTGGTCAGGACCTAGGTGGCTTTGACAAGTGTTGGGTCTGAGAGGCAGCACTGGTGGTGTAGCTGCATTTTCTCACCACTCAAGGTAGCTCACGTGTCCCTCTGTGGGGCCACATCTCTGGCTGTGCTGCCCTTGCTCGCACGTGACATGGGCACAAAGCTCAGTGTTGACTATCCATGAAATGCTGTCTTACCCCAGCTCTTACTGAGGCTGTGAGGCTGCTAACTCTGGGCTTTTTTGAAGCATGAAGAGATGCAGGCAAGAGCATAATCTTCCAAAATTTTTCAACAGCTCTGAAACTGCAGCTCCATAATCTTTGTCAAATGTCTTTGCCTACACTCAGGTGACAGGAGAGTTAGGCTACCTGGCCAGGTTTCCTTAAAGTGTTTGGAGAGGGGCTATACAACCTGAATTTTCAGTGCAGCGTTCAAGTTTGTATCATTCAGTGGCTTGTCCAAGTTTGAGTTTGTCATGACAGCTGCAGAGGAGGGATTTTCCTTTAAATGCTTTATCAAGATTCAGAATTGGCCTTTGCTTACTCTTTGCTTGCAGATTAAATAGGGAATGGATGCTTTACTTCTATACAGATCAAGTCCCTGGGCTTGAAAAGCCTCCTTTAAAGTAGAATTTTAACAGTGCTTGTCAGATAATTCTTCTGAGCACTTGACCATGCTACAATTATTACTTGGAAATTTTCAAATTTTCTGTCACATTATCCTACTATTTGACATCAGAAACTGCTGCCCAGACGGTCCTGCCGTGAAACTAAAACCTCTCATTATTAGGTACCACACACCGCCTGGCCTGCACACAGCAAGAAATACATTGTGTGTTAAAAATGCTGCAGAAGCCAAATTCACTGTGTAGGAGCTCATTCCAGTGCTGAGTACATAACATGTACTTTTACTATTTGTGAATGGTACACATGTTCTTCAGGTTAGAATATGGCTTATCAGTATTAATTGGGGAAGTGATTCCAAAGATGAAGCTGCAAAAACACATCAAGGAACTTCTCCCACAGTCTAATTCTTTTTATAACCATTTATTGTTATAAAAAGTTCTTTCAGTTAGAAGTATTGAAAGGGTAAGGACTTTAAAACATTTAAGAAATTTTCTGGGTTTGATTTATGCAGGCTCAGTATTAGCAAATGTTCAAAAAATGTTTCTATATAGTTTTATTGGAAAATATAATCTCTAATGGGTCCACATTAAAGCATTTTTAAAAGAAATTCCTCAAATATTTATTTGGTTTCTCTCCAGAGGGATCTGAGAAACTCCAAGGACCAATTTCTCTTTCTCCACATTTCAAACCATGAAAAAAATCTGGTTTGAAATAATGTATGTTACAGATGCTGTAACATACCATCTCTCAGAGGTGCCAGAGCTGTTTTTGAGCATTCTTGAAATCTTGGGAGAATCCTGTAGTCTGTTGAGGCATGGACTTTACAGCTATTTGTTCTGTTAAATTCCATGCCTTGGAGGGTGCAGTGGAAGCACTGATTCCCCTTTGAATGGCTGCTCACAGCCCAGCTGCTGGGAGCAGAGGGGGTTTAGGGGAGAAGCCTCTTGGCACCAAGGTAGTTGTGGTCCCAGCCACGGTGTCTGCAGGTATTTTGGACAAACTTTAAGGTCCCTTCCTACCCAAGCCTTTCTATGATTCTGTTCCAGCACCATTCTGCTCTGGGAGAGAAGAGTTGCACCATTAATGCTATGAATGTGGTACATAAAGTTTATTATTTATTAATCAGTTCTGTAATTCTCATGTCATCCAGTAATTTTCCCTAGCTCGGTGTAAGTTATTTGCACTCTTCAGATCCCACACTCTGTGAAAGTGCAAAATGAAAAATACACCATGGGTATTTTTGTAGTCACCAAGTTGTATATTAATTGTATTTTTTCACCAAGAAGCATAGTTACACATTTTAAGACCTTTCTCAATTTTACATGTTCTTACCACAACTATTTCTGACATTTCTGCGCCTGACATTTCCAACAAAAGCAAACAGAAGGGAGAAAGAGCTCAACATGTCGTTCATTGCAATACCTTTTTGGGTTTGGGTTTGTGGGTTTTTTTAGTTTTAGGGTATTCAGAGTAACTGTGGTTAATGTTGTATTGAGGAGGGATATCTTATGACAGGAGCCCAGGAGGGAGAAGTGAGCCCAAGATGTCTCTGAACTTTGGCTTACACTTCTTGGATAATTTTTTCAAAGCAGATCAATTCCTGAGCTATATAAACCAGGCAGCACCATGCAGATCACTGGTTTTGAGGGGGGACGAGGAGTTTAGTTCACTGGTGGACATCATACTTCCTATTTTGTGAAATTAATTTATTTGGGAATGAATGTGAAGAGATTGTTAGACTAAGCAGATAATATGATTTCAGGGTTAGGCCACTGAACTCCTGGGGACCCAGATGCACCCTATCAATTGTGTCTGCAGAGAAGATAAGAGGCTGCACTTACGTTTGACAGTGCTGCGTGACTCCTGGAACCCAGCCGACTCTGAACCCCAGCCCAGGGCTTCACACTCCTGCTCGTCCCCTTGTCCATGCCTGGCACTGGTGCTTGCACCCCCTCTGCTCCGCTCTGCCAGCCAGCACATCCTCCAGAGCCCCACACTGCGCTTGCGCCCGTCCTCCAGCGTTTGGTACACCCAGTTGGGGGTAAAGGCAGCTGCATTGTTGAGGATGAGTGAGACCAGAGCTACCAACACAGCTGTGGCTACCAGTTTCTGGACAGTCATATCTGACTGTCAGCTTGCTGCCAGACTCTAATTGCAGACAACACGAGGTCCCAGTCAGCTGCAGCACATTGAAATTGGGCTGGGAACAGGCGGCTGCACCGGGTGTTACGGGGCGCTAGAGGACATCACCGTTCATTCTTGAAGTCAATTCCTGAGGGATTTCTCACCGAGGAAATAAGAATTTTGTGAGGTAGATAGGAGAATTCCATAAAATAAGAACACAAAGAAGCTTTGTTACTCCTTCCCAGCGTTGACTTATCCGCCTTCTTGCACTTTGATAAGTAATGCCAGTCTCGTGGTGAACTGGATGACAGGGAGGTCCATTCCGTGTTGGATGGGGTGAATCCAGTCAGAATCCAGTCTCGGGGCAGGAGAGCCTGAGCTGAGCTGGGGCAGAGGTGGGATGGGATGCTCCCTGTAGCCTGCCGAGCGCCGGGTCCTCCAAGCCAACCAGTGCTGCTCCAAAATCTAGGTTTGGGTGCAAACTTCAGAATATCCTGCAAACGGTGACAGATATCATCCTCTCAAAGCCAAGCCGAGCCAGAGGGGAATGCGGTCATCCCAAAGGTGATCTGCAAGTTCGGAGTATCTCGAGGCGGTTGCTCTGCCCTGTCCCTCTCCGAAGAGCCGAGCTGTGAGTGCCGGGACGAGAACAGCCACTGCGGTGAGGAAAAGGCCCCCCCACCTCCCCACCAAGAGGAAATGGCTGTTTTTGTGGCTCGTTTTGGTGAACCTCAGGGCGTAGTCGACTGCAAAAAAAAAAAGACCCACTGCCACGGCAGTCAAACATTAACAGGATGCGTTTCCTGAAAGGAAAATACTATGGAGACTTCTAAAGTTGTCCCTCCTCCCCTCAGAGAGCCCCCTCCCTGCCTCACGCCTCCTTCCCTCCCCGCTGCCCCCAGCAGGGCTGCCGGGACCCGCAGCGTTTGGAAGAGCCCGGGGAGCACAGCAGAGCTCCTCGAGAAAAGGAGAAAAGGAAATCCCAGCTTCAGCCCTCGGGCTATCAGCTCTGTGGAAGCGGATCGAGGAGAGGGATTTTGAAGTACCTTTTCCTAGAAGCAAAACAATATTGGGGTTCGCTGCCGGACAGCGCGACGAAAGCGCTGCGGGAGTGCCCCGATGTCCGCGTCCTCTCTGCACCATAGAAGGGACCGAGGCAGATAAATAGGAAGTATAAAATCTCGAGATTCTCAACCCGGTACCAGCCCAGTTTGGGGGTGTCTGCAAAGGCAGGGGGCAAGTGTTGGGGTGTGGGTGAGGTTGAGAGTCGTGGCGAGCCCGAGTCCCGGCGTGCTGGGCGCGGTGACGGCTCCGCAGAGCCTCGAGGGAGGCTGCCCTCCCCCCCCGGTGCCCACGGCGTGAAAAGTGCCGCCGTGTGCTTGGTGGGATGTCCCTGCTGACAGCCCGGTAGGAATGCACTGCCGCAGGGCAAGTGGCTTCTCTTCACAGGCAGCTGCTTCTCTGATAAACCCGTTAGACAGAGTTGTTGAGGGTATTCCAAGGTGTCCTTGAACCTGGATGTTTCCAGAGCGGTCTTGCCCAGACTGGCACCGCAAACGGCTCTGTGCTGCTCCCATCAGCTGCCTCGGCAGCACCGGGAGGAGGATAGGGAATCTGGTGGGCATTACCCTGCAGCCGGCTATGCCCCTGCTGAGCTGAGCCTGGCACAGTTGTTCAGGCTTCACAAATACCGCACGAGTGTAGCGTTGCCTTGTACGCACTGAACTGCAGGCACAACATCCGCTCAGCACTGAGGAGACCTGGCACAGACCTGCCCCGCCGGGCACTGCCCCACCTGAGGGGCTGGCACGGGAGTTCACATCCCGGTAATCAATGCATTGGGTTACAAACTGATTTAATTTTATAGCAGCTCCATCTTACCAAGACAAGAGGCTTTGCCCCTAACCAACCAATCTGCCCTGACCCAATATACAGAAAGAAACTGGTCTGAAATTTTTTGCAAGGCAACATTTTCTTTTCAAGACTTGTTGGTGAGAGAAGGGGGAAAATTCCAATAAAGCTGATATGCTCCTATAATTAGTTTTCAGCTACTGAAGTTGGATGTACTAACTTGGCTATGTATGCAACCCTCCTCCATGTGCTCTGATAATTTTTAATCTTTTAAACAAATTAAGTACTTTGAGCATCTTCATCCCTTGAGAGCACTGTAGCGTCTTTGGTTTCTCTTTTTCTCTGTGATTGGTCATGTTTCTGTACATTTCTGGTTTTAGAACTTCCAGTATAAGCACACCAATGTCTGCCATTCTTCAAATAAATTTCCTACCAGCAATGACTGTCTTGCATGTTTTAAATCCCTTGGATTACTTGTTATTATGATTCTGTGTTTATTATAAGCCAGGCATTCAGCAGCAAGGCAGATAATGTTTACATGCAGATAACACCAAGAGAGATTTACCTTTAGGGAAATGTCACACACCTGCTTCTGCCTCCCCCCATTTGATTTTTGTGATTTGATGAAGTCTGAGTATGTATTTTCAGGAGGGTCCAAGCTTCCTTCTCATGTAACATTAAAAACAATAGCAATTATATTTTACAGAGGCTGAACAAATCAGTCTACTCATAGAATCATAAAGGTTGGAAAAGATCAAGTCCAACCACTGCCCTAGCAACAGACCCATGTCCCCAAGTGCTACATCCACACAGCTTTTAAATCCTTCCAGGGATGGTGACTCCACCACTGCCCCGGGCAGCTGTGCCAGTGCTTGACCACTCTTTCCATGAAGAAATTTTCCCTAATATCCAATTTAAACAGTATAGGAATCGTGGTCCTTAATAAAACACTGCCTTAGTGAATGCTTCTTTGCTGACAAACAGGCAGCAGGATGTGCATTTTGCAGCACTCACGGCGTTCTGTGGGGCACAGGGGTTGGTGTCACACAACCCACTTGGAGCAATCTCTTGGTGTTGGTTTTACGAGGCTAAGTTTGGAACAAAGCTATGTATTCCATGGGATATTATAGATACATTCTGTGAAGCTGCTTTGTCAAATGGTATGTTTCTGCCAGGGAAGAGTTTTTAGGAGTAGCCTCATCAGCTTTCAGTGTTTGGATCATACATGAAAAATGCCTGACTTTTCTTAGAGTAGCTTATATAATATCATTAACACTATCAAGAGTCTCATTGAACTGTTACAACTTTTCATCTATTACTTAGTTCCTTATTGTCTTTTAGCCCCATGGAAAGTTATAACCAGGATCCCATAAATGCATTTTATTTTAAAAGCATCAAACCTAATTTAGCTACATCAGCTAAAACCTCATTTTCTCAAGTCCTTAGAGTTTTCCAGTCTAGTGGAAGATGTCCCTGCCCATGGCAGTGGTTTGGAATAAGATGGTTTTTAATGTCCCTTCCTACCCAAACTATTCTGCGGTTCTGTGATTATCTATAATATAACATTATAGGATGCAATATTAATTTGTTATATATAGTGTGTGCATTATAGGGTCCAGTTCAACGGAGTGGGGCCCCAATTGAAAAGAGATTTTTTTTTTTTTATCCTGATCAATGTTCATTTTCCAAATATAGCCCATTAAATAGAGGGAGAAAAGGTTTGTCAGATGCTTCAGACATATAACTTTCCAGCACTTCTAAATAATATTCCTTTTTTTCTTTAAACTTTAGTGCTTTAGGCAATGAAAAATATATGGGAACAGAAGGGTTTGTGAGGACTGTGGATGCTGTAAACACAGTTCCACAGAAAAACAGATGTGAAAGGTCAGATACAAAGCAAGGAAACTTTCATCAAATATGTGGTAAGATTTGTGTCCACTCTTAAGAGGCATCAACATTTGCTTCCCAAATCCCTGGCACTGTGGATGTGGCCTGGAGCCTGGGAGCACAGGGTGCAGCAGTGTATCCCTGTGCCTGGTAGGGGGCTTGGGGCTCCCAGGCTGCTTGGGATGCCTTTCCATGGCTCTGCTCCCACTGCTGCTGTGTCTGGGCTTCATTAAATTTCCAGCTTTGGCTGATGAAGTACAGATGTGAGAGGCTTTCTGGGGGTGGGTGAAAGGAGGAGGAGGGGAAGAACAGGAAATTCCTGGAGTCGCAGTTGGGGGCAGGGAAAAATATTACTTGGCATTTTTATATGGACAGCAGGGCCAGGCCTGGAAAGTAGAGTTGCTGCCTTTTAGGGATGTATGGAGAGATTCAGCTTTCTTACTACACTGGCAGCTGTTGGGAGAGAAACTGTGGTTTTCCCTGGGATTTAAGTGAACCTGTTCTGCACCTTCTGTTTTTTTGTTCCTTCACCCGCATCCGTCTGCCCACATTTCTGAAGGGCAGCAAAACTTACCCTGGTGCTGGAGGTGTGTGCCTGCCGGGGAGGTTTGCATCTCGTGGCTGAGGTTGGTCTTCGTGAAACGCAGAGAGAAATGGAAGTGGATTGTGGGTGCTGCCGGGATCCCCAGCCCTTCCCTGCCCTTTCCTCTCCATGTACCTTGTCAGAGCACTGTCCCTCTTGTGAAGGATGTGTCTACTGGAAAGAATCAATGTCTGCTGCAGTTCCATGGGGACCATGGCTGTTGCTCTGCCTTGTGAAGCTGCTAACCAAACTGAGTGGGGTATGGGAACTGCTCTGGGCAGAGCAAGGGTTCCTTAGGTAAAACACTCCTTCGGGTGTTTCTGCAGCGTGGAAGCAGGAGAAGGGATGGTCAGAGGGAGTCAGTGGTCTCACCTGCCATGGGTTCTTGTGCTGGTGAGCTGCTCTGATCATGTCTCTCAGAATCTTTGAATCATGGAACAGTTTGGGATGTACCTTAAGGGCCATCTAGCACCAACTCTCTGCCATGGGCAGGGACACCTTTCTTTACTGTCCCTCTTATCTCTTGCTGTGGTCTCTGTGCTGGGTGAGTCCATGCAAGCTGTGCTCTGCTGTGAACACTCCCAAATTCAGTGTCTTTGGTGCAGTTTGAGCCTAGTGGGCTCATCCCCTGCCCAGCCAGGGTGGGAGAAGGCAGTACCTGCCAGAATAAAACCAACTGCAGAGCACACACATCAATTGCACGTGTTTCTCCATCTGTGTTTGTTGCTGCCTGCAGCATCCCCATGGCTCAAGACTCTCAGGTTTATTTTGCAAATGGTTTGGAGTGTAGGAGAAAGAGGTGGGATGGCAGAACTCCAGCTCCTTAGGGTAGAGGTGCCTGGGTGCCTGCATGGCAGGTGTGTGGGGGGAAAGAGTTCCCAAAGAGGAATCCTAGGGCAGCAGCTCCTGCTGAATTTTGACATCGGCAGGAATTGTTGCCATCCAGGAAAGCCTCAAACAGCTGAGAGATAATGAGCAACATCTCCTAAATCCTGCTATGACTCTCTGCATGCGGTTATCTTTTAACTTTTTACTTTAAAATACACTGTGTAGTCTGTTTTCTCTCAAAAGTTTCCACTCCCTGTAGTCTAAATAAGAATCTCATCCGCTTGCCTGTTTGAGCCCATGAACTCTCATCTTCTTGCAGGGAGGGAGTTGAGAGCTGTCAGAGCTCCAAAAAAGAAAGACTTTGGTTTCCTTTCAGAAACTCACTGTTAGTCAGCTTGACAAAGCCCAGCACAGACACGTGTTCCTTCACCCCAAGCCAACTGGCTGTTGGCAGCTTCTTCTGGCACACTGCAGGGCTTGGGAAATGTACTTCTCTTCAAGTGCTATGAAGCACAGCTGTGCCCAGACGCAGCCTTGGGCAGCTTTTCCTAAGGACAGAGCTCAGATGGCTGTGTTGGTCAAAGCCAGGTGAACATTGCTAACATCATGTTGATCATGTCAATGTTGTTTAAAGGTGTTTTTCCCACTTTTACCAATTCCAGATACAGATAGTGTCTAGAATAAAAGAGAAAACTGTTTCAACTTTTCAGAAATTAGGAAGGTTACATCTGCTTACACAAGACAGTATTTTTGTATTGAGTGGTGATGGTTTCTGTCAGGCCCTTCCAGGTCTGAAATTACCATGCTTTATTTCAATGTTCCTTTTGGCTTCTCAGCTGGGGAGCTTGGACATGTGGGAGAAGAGCATGAGGAGGCTATGTTTGAATTTCACTCACTTGTAAGAAAGGTGGCACATGCATTTTTGCTTTTCTAAACCAGAAACACTTCTGATCTTTCTAAAATTTGTCCCTGATTTATCACTTCCATTCCTTTTTTATTTTCTCTATAGCGTTTGTCTCAGAGAAGTCTGTACTACTTATGTTGATTAATACCTGAAACCTTCATATGAGTTGCACTGCAAGTAAAAGATGCTCTATTTCTTGAGTAAATTACACAAAGAATTTTTCCCATGCCTTTTCTTAGTGTATGTGTTGAAGAACACGTCATGGTTCACCTGTTCCACTGCTTCCCAGTTAGTCGCTTTCTTCTGTGTATGCAGGGCTTTCCCACAGCCACTGGAAACAGAAAAACATTTTAATCATAGGAAAACTGGAAGGGAATTTGGTGGCAGGTCATAAAGTGTCATTCTATTCTATTATTTTCTTCTTTTTTCCTTGCTTTTAAAATTTAGATCTTTACTTTGTGCTATGTTGGTGCCTGAGAACTGCACAGACTGTACCTCTGCTGAGGGTGACATTGAAAAAAACCTTATTTTGAATGCTCATGGTTTTTATTAGTCAAACATGCTGCATGAAATTTTGAAGAGTCTCAAAAGTGAATAGAATCTGTGAAAATATTTGCTTGTCCCACGCTGTGATGGTCAGTTCTGTTGTGCTTCTTCTGCTGAGCAGTTCTGCCAGCCATTCCAGCCGGGAGCATGGTCCTCAGCCCATCCTGCCTTGCCTGGGCAGGGGACTTTGCAGTGTTAACTCCAAGCTCATAGCCCTCAGTTCTCGTTCTGAGCATCACAAAGATTTTCTTTTTGTCTGTTTTATGCAAGTTTTAAATTAGAACGTGGTTGTTTGGTAATTTTTCTACACAACATTCCCTATTACTGAGTACAACAACTGGGCTCCCAATAGTTGTTCAGTATTTAAACTACTCCAGACTGCAACAGGAGATTTCCAGTGTGAGGTTAAGACTTTTTTCATAATTTAAATTTTGATTTCTGAACATTAGTGTGGGATTTGTGACTGTCTATAGGTTGCAGCTACAGCAGGATGGGCACATGATAAATGTTTATATACATGCAAACATAGAATCATGGACTGGTTTGGGTTGGAAGGGACCTTAAAGACCATCTAGTTCTACCCACCCCTGCTTTGGGCAGGGATGCCCACTATTGCCAGGTTGCTCCAAGTCCCATCCAACCTGGCCTTGAACACTTCCAGAGATGGGGCAGTCACAGCTGCTCTTGGCATTCTGTGCCAGGGCCTCCCCACCCTCACTGGGAAGAATTTCTTCCAATCTGAATCTCCCCTTTTGCAATTTAAAGCCATTCCCCTTTGTCCTGTCCCTCCAGGCACTCATCTCAGCTCCCTCTCCAGCTCTCCTGGAGCTCCTTTAGGCACTGGAAGGTGCTCTTAAGTTCTCCTCAGAGCCTTCTCTTCTCCAGGCTGAACATCCCCAGCTCTCTCACCCTGTCTCCAGAGTAGACATGTAACTGCTGTTGTTTAGACACTGGTGTAAATCAAAGTCCACAATATTTCTTTAAGGTTGGGGTCATTTAGCTCAAGAACTGACCCTTGTGTGTGAGCCTGCTTCTGTTCCTCTTCAGTCTTCACACAGCTACTGGAGTCTCTGTTACAGTCACCCCATTCCCAACGTACTGATGGTTTCCCTTTCACACTCTCCCTCCTCACAGCTCACTTGCCTTCCAGGTGACACAATAACAGCTCTCCTTTTTTTTCCCTGTTTTCTGCAGTGAGGCTGTGTGGGAGAACATGGCTCGCATGTGTGTGAAGACTCAGAGGCTCGATGTTGCCAAAATTTGCCTGGGGCACATGGGTCATGCAAGAGGAGCCAAGGCACTGCGGGAGGCTGAGCAGGAGCCAGAGCAGAAGGCCAGGGTGGCTGTGCTGGCCATCCAGCTGGGCATGCTGGTAAATCCCACAGCCAGGCTGTGAATGGTTTATATCAGACTCTGAAAAATTACTCAGTGAAAGAAGCTGCTGACTAAAGGGAACATCTTTTAAAGATTGTTTTTTTAAATGTGTGAAACATTTAACAAAAATATGCCTTCTTGGGGCATAAGCCTCTTCCAAGCTTAATCATTCTAGGTTTCACTGAATTTAAAAAAGGCTGTATTTTGTTATAGTTAAAATGTTTCAACAAACATGTTTTAAGCTCTGATATGGAACACAAGTTCCATTTTGAAATTACTTGTTTCTAGAGTGAAAGGCTAGAGCTGTGTGCTGTCACAGAGGCTGACCTGAAGTTGTTGAAGTTTAGGGAAAATAGACTTTCCCTGTGGGGCTGGAGAGCTCTGGTCAGTCACATTGATTGCCTGTGCTGTCCCAGGGATGCCTAGTCACCCAGATTTCTATCCTGACTTCTCCCACTGTGTGAGCAGGAACTTGGTTGGATCCAGCTCAGCTAGGACAAGATCTGGCTGTTCCCCAATTTGGAGCCCAACTTGGCAGCAAATACACCCCGAAGTGGACCTTGTGTCTCATGTCTGCCTTCATTCCCCTTGATTGCCAATAGAACTGAGATCTACGCTGGCTTTGAGACCAGCATTGTCATATGGATTGAAAATTGACTGGTGCTAGTTAGAGAGGAATTAGTATTCCACTAATTTAATACCTTCAGCAATGATCCATAAGAAAGCCAGAAACTTTTAGTTTGGGAACCGTAAGAGATCCAGGCATGTGATCTATCAGAGGGAAAAACTGGAAAAGAATTTATGAAAAAACCCACAGTCTATAGGAAATACTGAATTAGATAAAAAGTAGCAAGGTGCTATGACAGCAAAAATCAGTTTGGGGCCATGTTTGAGGAGATGCCAAATCCTGGGGCCTGGGTTTGGTATCTCCTGTCTGTGTATTCAGGCAGCCACAGCTGGAATGATGACCTCCAGCTTTTAAGTATCTCATTACAGAAAAGATAGTTAATGAACTGGAAAAGGCTGAGACAAAATCAATGCAAATTTCTCAGCTCTTGGAAAGATTTCACAGAAAAGGAAGTGTTGAAAATGGCCAAATAATTAGAATTTGGTTTGAAAAGGTATTTAGCAGTCTGTAGTTACTTGATGAGTATGAGAGAGAGAAAGAGACAGAAAGTAACTATTCTGAGTTAAAGGTAAGGAAAAAAGGAAAATTCAAATGAAATGTTTGTAAAGGCTTCCTGGCAGAGAAAACTCTGAGTCTGAAAAGTGTCAGTGCTTCTTCTCTTGGATATTTAGATCTGTTTGGAGAGGTGGAAAGGAACTACAGCAAAACAAATGCAGTTCTACTGCTTTTTTCCATCTTGTACAGAGTCTTAGGGCAGACATCTTCCTTTTCCACTTTCTGTGCTTTTTTTAATTTGAAACAATAAGAGACAGAAAGCATTTTTCTGTCTTGGACAGATAATCTCAATTTACTAAATATAGTGTTCAGCTGGACAGCAGTTGGGTGGAGCAGGAAAATGCTCCTTCCACAGGAGTTAGAACCTCTCAGAGAATAAAAATAATAGTTCCAAATTTGCTCACCCTTGCGTCAGCACCAGCAAAACCCTCCTGTTCTAATTCTGCAATAAAATATTAACATTTATTCCCAGGAATGGAGCTCAGTTGTCCACAAACAGCATTGCTACCTCTGAGATCCGCTGGGAGGCCACAGGGGTTCCCTGGCTTGCAACACCTTAATTCTCAAACCCTGAGTGCTGGGATCTTCTCTTAAGCCTCACCCCTGGGTGGGCAGCATGATCGGCAGCTGTACCCCCACCTAATCATGTCCCCATTTTTGGTGATTCACACTCCTGATGACAGCATTTGATCATTGATGACTTGCTTGTGTCACTCCCCTCCCTCCCAGGCAATCCTGTACAATGTCAGGATCTGAGTGCTTTCCTTATTTTTACATAACCATCCTGTTTCCCAATAACATGCTATCCCAGGCCACATATATTTAGTTGGTTAAACCCTCTGATTGAATGATAGTTGCTTTAATTGTACTACAATGCCCTGCACTAATAAACTGCTCCAAGCAGTGACTGGTGTGACTGACACGCAGC
Source organism: Hypocryptadius cinnamomeus (assembly GCA_013400635.1). Taxonomy (NCBI): domain Eukaryota; kingdom Metazoa; phylum Chordata; class Aves; order Passeriformes; family Zosteropidae; genus Hypocryptadius; species Hypocryptadius cinnamomeus. The sequence continues at coordinate 26,458 of VYZP01056801.1, read as the reverse complement.
GTAGTCGGGGCTGACTGGGATTTTGGGTGTTGCTCTCCCAGGAGGAAGCAGAGCGGCTGTACAAGGATTGCAAACGGTATGACCTCTTGAACAAGTTCTACCAGGCCTCCAACCAGTGGCAGAAAGCCATCGAAACAGCCGAGGCTCATGACCGGGTTCACCTGCGCACCACCCACTACAACTACGCGAAGCACCTGGAGGCAAGCGGGCAGCAGAACCTGGCACTCACCCAGTAAGCACCAGCTGGGTGTAGCTGGGGAACTGGGAGCCTCTTTCTCCTGTGAAGATGGGTGAAGGAGGTTGTTTGATGATGACCAGTTAAAATTAATTAAAGTCTTTTCCTGTTTCTGGTGCCTTCTATCTCACAGAGTGAAAATATTCCCAGTGAAACCTCCCAGCACCCTCCCATGCAAATAATGTGTAGTGTCTTAAAAAGTCAAGAGTCTGTTTGGGCCAGTAGTGAAAACCTACTCATATGCAGTCCTGTGTTTGTCTCTGGAAGACCACTGCCATCTTTTCCTTCCTTTTCCATGAAAAAAACAATTATTTGCTTTTCCCGAGAGTCCCAGACACAACTGCTGGAGCAGAATTTAGTTTGATTTGTTTGCTTCTGGTGGCTGATCCTCTCCTGTGACTGCCAAGTCCCATGAGAAGTTAGTCTTGTATTTCTTGAGATCTTGTTTTTATATAGTTTATACAGTTTTCCAATATGAAAGTTCCCATCATCATTACCATCATCATCCAATAAGGTCAATTCTGTTCAGAATCAAAGCAGAACTCTGCTGTGCTCAGGCAGACCCACTGATGGCCATGGTGGGCAGTGGGGTTAGGAGACGTGGGTGCTGGGGAAGGGCAGTGACCTCTCAGCAGTGGCAGAGGCTGATGTTGCAGTGGGTGGTACAATGTGGAGCCTGGGCCATTTGTGATCTGTCCAGCCAGCTGTGCATAATGCTTGGGGAACTTTCTGGAATACTTCTTTGGGCCATCACTGGCACTTTTAAAGTATTTTGTATGCTGTGAAGATCACACCTCCCTCATTCCAAGTGCCTGGCAGTACCTTTGAACTTTTAATTTTTGATGGTGCTGGTGGACTGCAACTGGTCTTACAGTGAACTTACTTATCCAGCTGAAGCAGTTGTTGCCAGTGTTGTCTGCTGATGGCTGGCAGACAAGATTAAATAGATGTTTTACACATAGAGAGCTAATAAGGAGGCTGTCATTTCACATCTAGTATGTTCTTCTTCTCTACAGCTATGAAAAGTCAGACACACACAGGTTTGAGGTACCTCGAATGCTCTCTGAAGACTTACAAGCCCTGGAGAACTACATCAACAAGATGAAAGACAAGTCAGTGCTATGCTTGTTCCTTCTACAGGGGCTGTCAGGTCTGACATACAATTTGTGCTGAGTGCAAGGATGACAGAGTGTGAATCTTCTCATTCAACCCCTGCCTTATCCACTATGACCCTCCAATAGCTTTTCAGGTTTATGCTGCACTTGTGTAAGAACTGCCACATTGGTTATCCAGGCCAAATTCCTGTATAGTGCAGATCTTGACAGTGTTACACTTGGGTGGGGGCAAACCATGAACACACTAAGAAGTGTGTTCAGTCTTTAGTTCAAGCTCTCTAGGAGTGAAAAACAGCATCTGTCAGTTCTCATTGCTGCAGTTAATATTGTTGCTTTTCCAGGAGCCTGTGGAAGTGGTGGGCACAGTACCTGGAGAGCCAGTCAGACATGGAGTCCGCATTAAAATACTATGCACTGGCTGAGGATTATTTTTCCCTAGTCCGTGTTCACTGCTTTCAAGGCAACATTGAGAAGGTAAGGCAGCCTGCTTCCACCTGCTTCCAGAGTTCTCATTCCTGGGAGGAGCAAGGACATGAAATAAAGCTGTACAATTCCCTCTGCAGGCTGCTGAAATAGCAAATGAAACGGGAAATGGGGCAGCCTCCTATCACCTGGCACGCCAGTACGAGAGTCAGGAGGACATCAAGCAGGCCGTGCACTTCTACAGCCGGGCCCAGGCATTCAACAACGCCATCCGCTTGTGCAAGGTACGCGGAGAGGGGCAGTGTGCCCACACCAGCACAGCGGTCTGCCCTTTGTTTGTGCCTGTTCTGTCCCATGACACACTGCCTGCTCTTGAACAGCCCATGATGAAGCTGCTCCTGGTTTCTGCTGACCTCTTCTACCAAAGGTGGATCAATAAAGCCTTGGTGGTTTGGAAATGTATTTTCTTAAACAGCTCATCAGAAACTCCCTGAAAGAAATAATCATAATCAAAGCTGAAAATCACTTGGGTTGTAGAGGTTTTACACAGAAGGGGGTGAGAGTTTAATACTATGGGACAGCATAAAGACACAGGCTTGTCAGAAGTTGGAATTATGAAATTTTTGTGTGCATACCCAGAGCCAAACCTTTGCTTTTGAACAGGCAAATAATTTAAATGATCAGCTGATGAACCTGGCACTCCTGAGCTCACCAGAAGACATGATAGAGGCAGCCTGCTATTATGAGGAAAAGGGGGATCAAATGGACAGAGCTGTTATGTTATACCACAAGGTAAATGTATTTTAGTAAAAATTCCCAAACTTTACAGTGAAGCAGTTCCTACAGCAGAGGAATGTTAAATCAGCTGTGGTGCTTACTATGTCCTGCTTATTAGCAATTTTTTCATGGTAAGTAATGCTTTATTAAGCCAGGGTGTCCTGTGTACTGGCTCTGTAGTGCTCATTCTAGTCTTTGAAGCCTCATGCCTTAATTTTGCAGGCAGGACACTTCTCCAAAGCCCTGGAGCTGGCCTTTGCCACGCAGCAGTTTGGGGCCCTACAGCTCATTGCTGAGGACCTGGATGAGAAATCTGACCCAGCCCTGCTCGCCCGCTGCTCCGGGTTCTTCATTGAACATGCTCAGTATGAGAAGGCAATGGAGCTGCTGCTCACAGCCAAGAAGGTGAGCTGAGCCCTCTGGTACCCTCTGCACAGGTAGAGGAGCACAACAGGTGTGTATCTGCACATAGCCATTCATCTGTGCAGATAAACAGATACAAGAGACACTTGTAAAGTTTCAAGGTTCTTTCTAAGCCACTGATTCAGAGGCACTGGCAGCTCAGCCTTGCTAAAATGCTGGGCACCAGACCAGTGTGTGCTCACTCCTCTTTAACAAGCCTATGGCTGGCTTTCTTCTACACTTTGCAAGGGTACCATAGCCCTTTTCTGGACTACAAGCTTTTGTATAGCCTACTCAGAATTTGTTCCTATATGAGAAGTACCAAAATATTTAACACAATCTTTCAATTTATTTGTATTTGCTGAAAATGTAACTATTGATCATGCCTAACAAACCTGACTTGTATGTCTCTGAAAATCTCATGTTCAGAGTCAAAATGGCTGAATCTTTAGTGGCACACTTGTGTGAGAACAAACATGTTCTTCTTAGGAAACAAATGGGACAGTGTGTGCCTGAACAGGGGCTTATGTGAGACATGGAACTGCAGCCCAATGTTCCAGACAGCATCCTCAGCTACTTGTGTTTCTAGCTGACTTCTGTAGGTTACACCACAAGCAAATGTGAGGTATCATGGTAGTGTTTGCAACATCTCATTGCTCTCTTGCTCCCATCAGTACCACGAAGCTCTGCAGCTCTGCCTGGAGCAGAACCTAACCATCACCGAGGAGCTGGCCGAGAAGATGACAGTGTCCAAGGAATCCCAGGATCTCTCTGAGGAGTCCCGGAGGGAGCTGCTGGAGCAAATTGCCGACTGCTGCATGAGACAAGGGAACTATCACATTGCCACCAAGAAATACACACAAGCAGGAAACAAGTTAAAGGTCAGCCTGGATAGCCTCAAAACAAGGGTGTTTTGAAAAGTAAACCTTGAAGCAGACTTCCTACAGTAGCTACCCAGATGAAACTTCTGAGCCATCTTGATGGTGTTTTTGCATTCACAATATTTTCCCTCTCTCCCCCTGTGCCAATCTTTCCCTTGCCAGGCTATGAGGGCATTGCTGAAATCTGGAGATACTGAGAAAATTATCTTCTTTGCGGGAGTTTCCAGACAGAGAGAAATTTATATCATGGCAGCCAACTACCTGCAGTCACTGGATTGGCGTAAGGACGCGAAGATTATTGCAAATATCATCAGCTTCTACACCAAAGGAGGGGCCCTTGACCTCCTGGCAGGTTTCTATGATGCATGTGCTCAGGTACTGCCCTTTCTGTGACTGCTGAAGGTGTTTGGTTTCTTGGCTCTGGAGCAAGACCATCTCCTTTCTCCTCTTGCAGGTAGAAATCGATGAGTATCAGAACTATGAAAAAGCCCACAGAGCACTGACAGAAGCATACAAGTGCCTCTCCAAAGCAAAGGCCAGAAGCCCTGTGGAACAGGAAAGCAAACTTGGTCACCTGCAGAGCAGGATGAGTCTGATGAAGCGGTTCATCCACGCTCAGAGGTGAGCTGCAGCATGGATAGCACAGAAACTAAGTGACAGAAATATCATACCAGAATAGAAGTTGTAACAGCACCTAAAGTTTAATAAATAATTTACAGCTTGCTGCAAAAAAAAAAAAAGAAAAAAAGCTGCTGATAAATTTTTCTAGCAGGGAAACCATAATGTGATTTTTAAAAGTGCATTTAAAATGTTGCATTAAAGATGGAAAGGTAACCTGAAAGAGAAGGATATAGACCAAGGGAGGTGAAGGTAGAAAGGTGATTATCATAAAATCACAGAATGACTGACTGGTTTGGGTGGACAGGGACTTTAAAGACCATCTTGTTCCAAAAGCCTGCCATAGGCAGGGACACCTCCCACTACCCCATGTTCTTCTAAGCCACCTCCAACCTGGCCTTGAACACTTCCAGGGATGGGGTAGCCACACCTTCTCTGGGCACCCTGTGCCAGGGCCTCCCCACCCTCCCAGGGAACAATTCCTTCCCAATATTCCATCTAACCCTGCCCTCTGGCAGTGGGAAGCCATTCCCCCTTGTCCTGTCCCTCAGGCCCTTGTCCCAAGTCCCTCTCCAGCTCTCCTGCAGCCCCTTTAGGCCCTGGAAGAGGCTCTAAGGTTTACCTGGAGCCTTCTCTCCAGATGAACACCCCCAGCTCTCCCAGCCTGGGTCCAGAGGGGCTCCAGCCCTCAGATCACCTTCATGGCCTCCTCTGGACTTGCTCCAGCAAGTCAATATCCTGCCTGTGCTGGGACCCCAGGGCTGGAGGGAACTCTCCAGGTGGGGGTGTCATCTGAGCAGGGCAGGGCAGGATCTCCAGCTGCCTTGCTGCCCACACTGGCCAATCAGCCCCAGGACAAGGTGGGGTTTCTGGGTTTTGTTTGGGCTTCTGTCATGAAACCTAATGCAGTAAAAACTCTTCCCTGTCTTTGCCTGGATAACCTGAATGCTCTCCCTGGGCTGTGACACTTCATTTTCCCCTTTCCTAGAGTTTACCCTGAAGACACTGAAGAAGCAGTTAGGCAGTGTGAACTGCTCCTGGCTGAACAGGACTTTGACAATGCCATCCGGCATGGCGATGTCCTGGGATTTTTGGTTCAGCATTATGCGCAAGTGGAGGAATTCCATACAGTAAGTAAAGTCTTAATTCTTCTAACCTACAGAAGCCATATTGTCCACCTGTGCAGCCTGGTGGAGCGTGGCTCTCACACAGGAAGATGTTCCATGGTAGGAGCCTAAATGCGCAGCAGGGTGAGGCACAGCTCAGGAACTTTACCTCTATTTTTCATTCTATGGGAGAAGAGAAAAGGAAAGCTTACAGGAACAGAGTGTAAACGGTGGTAGATTCTTAACCATTCCCAGTAATTCAGAGAACAGAGGGTAAGCCTGGGAGTGTGCCTCAGCAATGCCACCACACGCTGTGTTTGCCACCTGGCCAGAGAAGAAAACGGTAAAATGGCAGTTATTTGAGGAAATAGTGAATCGCTCCTTCAGGGCACATGTGCCACACACCCCCAGAACAGCTCCAGTGCCAGCTGCTCCGATGAAACATGAGGGTGCCAAGTGCGAGTTCCTCCAGCTGTGCTAATGAGCTTCATTTTTAATGTGCAAAGTACAATAAATGGTTTACTGGGGCCCCTGTAGCAGTGTTCCCTCTGACAGTGATCTCTGCATTCCTTTAGGCTTATCGCTACCTGGAAGAGATGCAGAAAAGAATTCCAGCCTCGAACCTGAGCTACTATGTGTCCCCACAGACCATGGAGGCTGTGCACCGAGGAGCTGGTGTTCCCATGAGCCAAGCCCTGGCCCCAGCACACTCTGGCCATGGCAGCATGGACAACAGGGAGGAGGAAGAAGTGGCTGATGAAGTGGAGGACCCCTGACAATAAGTTACCAAATGCAAAGCTGACTTTATTATCAGCTCATTTATTCCATCCTCATTAGGGGGCCCAGATCAGTCACATGCTGTTGCCACACAGCTTTTTGGTTATAACCAAGAAATTTATTTTTCCTGCTTGACTGTACAAGCAACAGTATTAGAGTTAATATGTTCTCTCAAGCACAGCATACAGCAATTCACATGTTAGAATTCACATCCTGTTAGAAAGCTGGTTTTAGTATTTTAATAAATTTGAGGCAGAAAAACCCAGTAAGAACTGCATATTGTAACTTCTCTTTTTCGCAGTACAGAAGAGTTGAATAACTGAGGTGGAAACTATGAGCTGCCTTTCAAGTACTACTGTGATCTGCTAAGGTGCAGATCTGTGATTCCTTAGAAGTGAGACCTGAAAACAATCCCCATCCCATTTGGATAGGAGCTTGGTTAAAAGTCAAACTATTCACTCCTGCCGGCTGAAGGCAGAGTTTCCCTAACAAAAGCTTCTGTGTTTAAATACATCAGAGGGTCATGTGGGGTAGAGCAACTCCTTACAGACACCTTGGGTAAACCTCAGAGTCACAGAATGCCTGGGTTGGAAGGGATCCTGGATGCCCCCTAGTCCAATCACTGCTCAAGCTGAGTCACTCTGAGTGAGTGAAGCTTCTTTCTTACTTTGAAGCTCCTCCTCTTGCACTTACATCAAGCCACTCTGTACTAGTCAGATTTTTGGAGGTCAGTTTCTTCCCTGGCACAAGCATGACTGAGAGAAGTAAAGCTCAGTGTAAGAACCAAGGTTCTGCTCACCTTTCTGCCTGTCACCGTGTCCTGCCAAGGAGTAGTTACCAGGTCACTCACATTTCTTACCAACTAGCCCTTACACTTAGAATGATTTTTCTTTTTCATGTTCTGTGACTTGCTTCAAAACTGGGGATGAACATGAAGTTTCTAAATTGCTTTCAGGGAAGAAGATTTGGGGACCATTATTTATTCTTTAGTAGAAACTTACTTCTGTACTAACATAATACAAAAAGAAATCCCTGTCTTATTCCTTCCTAACCACAGCCCAGTTCTAGCTCAGGCTGTTAAAGTCTGGCACACTTTCAGTACTTCAGTGTAGTTATCCAGTGCTTGCATCCCATCAGCAGTACCATTCCTTCCACCCCTTCCAGCAGCAGACCAACAGCTCATTCCCCGAACTCCAGCTGCTCGGGGAGGTGGGAGCCTTCGTAAGGGGCAGGTCATAGTGGCAAGGGGCCCTCCCCAGCCCTCCTGTTTTTCTGACAAGAAGGCTCTGTGAGATCTTCCCTGTATTTTCAGCTGAGTGCTCAGACCTGCCAAGGTTATAAATAGCTGGGGTGGGGGCTGGGGGGCGTGGGAGGATGGCAGCGCTTGCCTACCTTCCTGCATCTGTACATGCTGTACCGGATACCCAGAGCTCACTCAATTGGCCTCCACTACAAAGTCCAGATGTCAAATCAGGCTCGCTGGCTTACAGCTCAGCACCCTTCCTCTCCTTCTTCCTCTCCTCCAGCCAGGTGACTGCTGAAGAGGCCCCAGCAGTGCCCAAATACATCCAGCTGGCAAGAGCACAAGGTAAAGGTCATTTCTGTTACCCTTCAGCTAGGAAGGAACAGCTTCAAGTTTCTTTTTCAGGTTCTCCATTAGCAGCAAGTTTTGCAGGGCCAGCCTTCTGCAGTCCCCATCAGGGTCTTTCTCCATCACATCTGCAAAAGAAGCAGCCACTGTTAATTGGAGAATGGGAAAAGTGCCCTTAACACTTCTCACTATTTTACTGACAATCACAGAACTAAACAACAGCATTTGCACCTATGGCTGGGCTGGTCATCAGGACTTGCAGGAACTGCATTAGGCCAGAAGGCAGAGATGCACAAACTTGATCATGTAAAGCGGCATGGGTTCAGCCAAGCCCTGACTGCCACATGGGGTAGTGCTCCAGTTTTGTAGGAGAAACAAACAGTCACTTGGTCTGAAACACTGTAGAAACTGTCTGACCTTGGATCCCATGGGGTAATCTCCATGCCAGAATTTGTACTTGTCACCTTGAGCTACACAAAACCTTTGTACAGCTGAGCTACAAGCGTGAATGAAGTCTGCAGCAAGAAATCCACTTTCTTCAAATCTAAAGTCTCCACTCTGCCATCCTTGCAATCTAAAATGGTCAGTGCTCCTTCCTGAATTTGGGGTCATGATGCCAATGGGGAAAGAAGGAGACAGGCCCCAAGGTTCAGTATATTCTCCACTCTGAGAAACCAATCTTCTGATCAACGGGTTCCACACTTCCCACAGCACATAAGGGCAGTGTGAGGCTGTTCCCAGCAGCTGTTATTCCAGGGGCCCTTAATGGGCCTGCAAAGTAACAACCAGGATGCATGCAGGATGTCTGAGCAGGGGAGCCTGGAAGAGCAGGGAGCCTGTGTGAGGATATCCTGTACGCACGAGTAGTGTGCTGGGAGCCTGGCACTGTCATCCCAAACACATGACTCATGTCACTGGAGCACAGCTATTTATAATCCAGGGAGAGCTGCACCCTGGTGCTTCCATGTTCCCTTCTGCAGAAGACAAAAAGGAAGGTTACATGGCAGATTGGAACAAGCTCAAAAGCTCAGAGTGCTGTTGGTGCTGTTTCTGTTCCATGAGCACGGACCTGGCACTGCTGGCACTGCATGGGAGGCACAAGGCACCAGAGTGTCCTGTTGGTCCTGACATAAACCTCACTTACCCATGACATAGCTGCAGAGCACTTGCAAGGGGTGGGGAATTCCCTCAAAGGCAGCTGCTGAGGAATCAAAGGGCTCCTCAGGGAATGCTCTTTGCTAGGGCATTTCCTAGAAGCAATCAGATATTCCCTCCATATCCCAGGAAGGATCAGGCTGCTCAACAGCAACTAAGGGTAATGATGGACAAGTCCAAAGTGGATTCTCGTCTCTCTCTGTAGCTCATACGTCCCAAAGCATCCAGTAAGCAGACAGTGCCAGGGCTGCAGCCAACAGGTTGAAGGGCCAACAGTCAGTCATAGGACACACTACAGCAGTTTGCAGAGGTCCAGATGTAACAACAAATTGAAAGAAGTCTGTGGATTTCTACTAAGCACTTCATGTGTAACACTTCCTATCCCACTGTTCATCTCTGTGCTTTGGCCATGGTGGGAGAAATACAGATGCTTTAAGCTAAAACCCAAAGTGGCTAAAAGGCATAGTAGTCAAGGCTCCCATGCAGGACTGCTTGTCATTCCCAGCTACAACACAGCTAATACATGACTCCTCTTGCAAATCTTGTCTGGAAGAGCCTTGAAGCAACAGCCAAGTCCATGAGCACAGACCTGTGATTCAGTCACAGAAGCAGGTCTCTAGTGCCAGACTTGACCTGCTGGAGCAGCAGGGAGGGCCCAATACCTCCCTGTGCAACTGATTCCCCAACAGCCTTACAATAAATAGCAAAGGTACAGCCCAAGAAGTGGTGTGTTTCAGGAAGCAGCTCTAGAAGCCCTTTAAATTGCACTTAAATTGCACCTGACCATATGTGAAGCTGAATTCTTTAAGGCTTCTGAACAACTCCTGCAGCAGTTTTCCTTTCTCTGGTATAACCACAACAGTTATCTTACCCTGCTCTCATTCCCACCAGGAATAACCATGCAGCTTTCATGCAAAAGCACTAGATGAAAAGACAGGGCTATTACACTACCTACAAGCATGAGAAATTGCTACTGTCTTGGTCATCCTCCTCCTCCCCAAAATAACTCACTGAAAACGGACTATGCAAACCCTCATGCTAGAAATACATTCTTGAAAGGCTTTGCTTGGTAACAGCAGTGTTAAATGCAGAGACAAGCAGATTCCTGAGAGCACATAGTGTCATGGGAAAAGTGAAATCTTCAGCCCCACATGGCAGTTCTCTTCTGTTCAAAGGGCACAGAGTACCCCAAACTGCCAGGATCAGAGGCCAGCTGGGTCATGTTGCTTCCTGCTTGCTCCCTGTGGGAAGCGACTCACCGAAAGTGAGAATGGTGAAGGAAACCAGACCAGGGAATCACAAGAATCACCCTCACAACACAGTGAAGGCTTCAACATTAGTTGTTCTTTTCACTCCAGCTCACTGCAGTACCTGAGCACTGACTTGTGCAGCTCCAGCCTGCCAGAACCTACAGACACAGTTTGTGTTGATGTAAGGTGTGCTGGGTACAGCATTTAAAGTAATTTGCTGTCTTTTGTAGCTTTTTCTTTGCATCGAGAATAGGAAACTAGAGACAAGGCCATGCTCCTCTTCCTCCTGTTTTTAGCTCTAACAACACCCCTGTCCTGGGTTGATGATGCTTTTAANGACAATTGAATCTGCTTTTCTAGAGGAGCCCCTTTAGGGATTATCTCCCAAATTTGCCCTGAACCAGGACAACCCCCCATCATGAGTGCACGGTGCAAACAAGCTTTGTGTGTTCCTGCTGGCCAAAGTCACTGCCTGGGTGTAACAGGCAACGTGACACCACTTCCTGCAGCTTCATGAGGTGAGTGGTTGGCTGCTTAGATGGAGAAAGGGGGCACAGACTATCTTTGGGGATTCTTCTGGGTGGCTTATGAAGACAGTCACAGTTTGTAATACCATACCTAGTTCTTGGCTTAGCCTCAGGTACCCCAGTGCTGCATCCCTACAGCACACATGGTGCTCTACTTGTGATCATGCAGATCTCTGATGCACAACACCAGGACATCACTGCTGCCATCACAATTAAAGAGATGCTGCACAAAGACCACGTCACTAACCAGAAAAGCACTGCTGTTCCCCACCAGGTCTTACCTCCCAGCCAGGACTGAGTCTCCAACAGTTCTTCTGTCATGTCTGCCAGAATCCGTTCTGTAGGGACACTGAGGAGCAGGGAGGAGATACAGGACAAAAGACCCTGGCGCACGTACCTGTGGACAAGGACTGAACTGGTAATGCGGCTTTATGCTCTGCATTGATTTCCTCACCTCAGGGGCTCTCTAGTTTCAAATGGCATGACAACTTTTGCCATATTCCTGCTGCTTAGGGGTGTAATCTTGCAGTGTGTCTCACATAGAGAGTCCCTGTCATGCTGTGCTCAGGAGCCTAGCACAATTCAGAGTCCTGGACACATTTGAGAGCAAAACAGAAATTGAATGTTTACAGACTTTTGGCTACATGTCTTAATTCCTTTCCAAGACTGAATGCTGGAATTGAATTTGAAGTCTTCTGAGCTCCCTGAGTAAACACAGATGAAACTATCACATGGACAGATAGTCAGGAAATTTGTCAACCTTTCTATAGGTAATGGCTGTACTGCCACACTAGAAGACACCAGCGAAGTTCATATGTTGGGCTGACATTAAACACAGTCATAAGAACACATAGCTGGAGGAGAGCACAAAGTAAATTCATTCAGTCACTGACACTGAGCCAGATGCTTGTCTTGGACAAAGACAAACCATGACTGGAGGCTGGCTCACAGCTGATCTTTAAAAATGAGAGCATACAACTACAGTAACTCACGAGTCTGTGTGGAAACGCAGCGTCCAAACAAATTCCAGCAGTGCCTTTCCCATTGCTGTCACTGCCTGCAAAAGAGGATCGTGACAGCAGCACTGAACACCATCCACACTGCCCTGTAGAGCTGGGCCTCAAGACATACTGCTTATGGAATCACAGCATGTCCTGAGCTGGAAGGAACCCACAAGGGTCACAAATCGAACTCCTGCCCTGCACAGGACACCCCAACAATCCCATCATGAGCCTGGGAGTGTTGTCCAAATGCTTGAACAAAGGTTTTGTTAAGATCAAATACAACTGAGTTTATTTTACATATGTGGAAACTTTGGCAGTAAAGTGAAATAACGTGCCCAATTCCCCCAAGAAGTTGACAAGAAGCAAAAGACAGTGCAGAGGTGGCTTGAATCCCATGTCTATCTTCCGACTATTTCTTCCCAGCCCATTTCACAACTTCTCAGCCCACTCAACTCCAACTTGCTGCCAGTCTCAGTGCAGCAAGCCCTAAACACATGGCTAATCCAGAAGACACCTCAAGTTCCCATGCTGGAAGTCACCCCTGCCCTCTGCCCTTCCTTACCACAGTGTTGACAGCCAAGTACATCAGAACTGCTAAAGTGTGAACCAGTCTTCCAAGGACTAAGTGATCTTCTCCCAGAAGATCAAACGTTGTTAAAGGCCTGCAAGTACAAGATGCAGAGTTGTGTAGCAGTGAGAAGGAGGATCAGTGCCTCTTTGGAACAGTCAGGAGGGTTATGCAGGGGGAATTGACCCCAAAAGCCTGAATCCCTACAACAACAGTCATTATTCAGGCACACAACCAGGTTAACAGAGCTGTTTGCTCTCATGTTTTCTCCCAGACCAGTATCTTGCAGAGCAATATCCTCTATTCGTACAGCAGGTATCACACATTCTACCAACAGGCTCTACCTGTAAAGACCTATAGGCAAAAGCTGCCCCGCTGCCATACCATTACAACTGGTATTACAATAATCTTGGTTATCATGGAACTGATTATTCAGCCTTCCGTAGGTTCACAAAGACTTAAGGGACTGACAATAAACTGTGTCCTCTGTCCTATACTGTGGCCTCAAAGACCAGTGCAGGTGATAGGCCAAAGCAGAGACAGAGCTGACTTTGGTTCAAGATTGCAGTCTGAGCTCTGTGGTTTGTGTGAACCTCCCACAGTAGAGGCTCAGCCAAAACAAACTGGTGTGGTACTGCCCGAATTACTTCTCTGTGTACCTGCTGATGGATCTTCACTTCTGCAGGGTCCTACATACTCCTGCCCCACAAGTTAAGTCCAAGAGACCACAACCCTGTCCTCCCCAAGCTTTGTGAAAGACACAAGTGTCAGTGTGGTGTCACTGGGCTCCTGCACAGCTCCTCAGCTGTAGACTGCTGCTTTGAGGCAAGCAGGACAAGCAGACCGTTTCACTCTGGCAGTTGCCATGTCCACATCCCACATCCTAAGGTGTTCACACTCACCTGTCAAAGTGCTGAATCAACGGGAAAAAGAAATACCCAGCAACAGAATTGAACTCGTTTGGGTGGGAAGCCAGTTCCACACGAGACGGATTCTGTCCAAGAGAAAAATGAAGTCTAGGCACAAGATACAGCATCCAGCTCTTCCACTTCACTGGACACTGTCAAGACTACAGATTCCTTGCAGCCAGCCCATTGTCAACTACTGCTTGTACACCAGTTTCCGACTGGATTGCTCACTTCCCACTTCAGATCTTCTCCACATCTAAACATTTCAATACAATATGCCTCAGTACTGCTCAGTTAGACATAAGGAACAAGAACGTGCAACGGATAAAGGAGTTTTGGAAGGCAAACTCTCCAGGCTGAACCACCGGGGAATTCTGGAAACTAGGAAACTGGCATCAATTTATCTCTCTGGAAAATAGGAAGACTGAGACAGTGTAGTCCAGAGGCAGCTAGTCTGACAGAGGCCCTGGGATTGCAAGGTGAAGTCACAGCTCCCTGCAGTGGCCACACAAACTCAGAACAAGCACAGAACAATTATCCATCAAAGCCAGGTAAGGAATTTCAGGTTTATCTTCCTCTCCCTGCTGGAGAAGGGAAATCCAAACTTTCCTTTGGATTGGGTCCACTTTCACAGGTATTTTTCTCTTTTCAGAGAGAGCTTACAGTAACTCCAAGTGTCCCTATTTCTGGTGGATTTTACATTAGTTTGCCTCTGGCCTCACCGTATCAAATCTCCGAGTCTTGCTTTTGATCCTCTCATCAACGATTCTTCTCCAGCCCTTAGAGCTGTCACTTCCTGGAAGGAGCTGGATACAAGGCTTTTGGACATCAGAATTTGTGGTCTTCCCATGGAATTTGGGACAGGACAGTTCCTGAGCAGCCAAAACCAATACCTAGATAAAACAGAGAGAGGTTCCGTTAAAAATGGGCAATTCCTAGGGAACAACAAAAGCGTTACCTGCACCCAAACTGACAGGAGCAACAAGGCAGAAAGGCACAACAGTTTTAGAGTGAAGAACAGCAGGAAATTGACCTCCAACAGCCACCTGGCTCTGAGGTACTGACCAAGCACTTGGTCACTTAGCCCTGAAACACAGTGGTGGCTCCTCCTTCAGACTCAAGTGTGGAAGGAGTCGCAGACAGATCACTGTCCTTCAGAAAGGAAAGATAAAACAGACTGATGATGTGGAAGTAAACAGTGACTTCTCCCAGGCAAATGCCCAACACATGCTCTCCATTCTGTGGGGAGGGATCCCTGTGTGATGGAGTGTAGCAGAGTTAGGAACGAGAGGGGAATGCCAGACACAAATAGTGATGTAAGAGATTCCCATGCCTCTGCCTTCTCCCATGAGGAATAAAAGGTAAATCCATTACACCTCAGCACTGGCATTAACAGACAGAAGGAAAGTGGGAAGTGACAGCACTCACATCAAGGATGTCCATGCGCTGACGGAGACTGTAGTTCAGAGAGTAGAACTGGGAGGTCAAGTACTTTGCAACCTGTACAGAAAAATCAGAATACAATGAACACAGACCCATGCGAAGAAACACACAGTGTAAATGGGAAATTCAGACACTTCCAGTTCTAGATTCTCCCAAAAAATCTAAATTACGGATGAGACTGCATCATTCTTCTCTCCCTCCTATGCAGAGGTACCCAAACAACCACCACAGCAGCTAGGAGACCTCACTGTGGCCTTTCAGTACTTAAAGAACATTATAGGAAAGATGGATGGAGGCTTTTTACTGGGGCCTGGCTAGCCTGAAAGACAAAGATGTTTAAACTGGCAGAGAATAGATCTAGACTGGATATTAGGAAAGAATTCTTCCCAGTGATGGTGCTGAGGCCCTGGCACAGGTTACTCAGAGAAATTGTGGCTGCCCCCGGACCCCTGGAAGTGTCCAAGGCCAGGTTGGACAGGGCTTGGAGCAACCTGGGACAGTGGAAGGTGTCCCTGCCATGGCAGGGGGTTGGAATGAGATGGGCTTTAAAGATCCTTTCCCATCCAAACAAGTCTGTGATTCCCTCATTACAGTTACCAGTCAGGTCTTTCTCTGTAGAAGCCCTCTGTGCCTCAGCTTCCCTTTATGTGAAACCCTTCAGTACAACAAGTTCTTATCTGATCTGCTTTGTCAGGTACACTCGAACCAACAGCCTCCAAACAGCTGCTCTGTTTGACAGGGTGTTCTTTTTCCCCCTGGTTCAGACATTCCTTGCAGATTCTTCAGGAGCATAAATGTTGTTAGACCTCAACTACCTGCTCTACCACACAGACAGCTCCCTCTATCAAATGAGAAAGAGACTTCAGCTGCTTCAATTTTTGCCTGTGCTTCACCTGGAAAAAGGAAAATAGTAGGAGGAACTCACAGGTATTGGGTCTGTGGTTAAAACAGCTACTTGAGCTCTTTGACGGAGCTCCACAAAGCCTTCAATGCAGGTCTTCTCCTCCAGATGCAATAATATTTTTGCCAGCTCCACACTAACCTGTTCAAAGTATGAAAAAAAGAATGAAAACCCTGATGGTGTTTGGGTTTTTTCCTCATAGGAATTATGGACCACTTCTAATGGTCAAACAGACAAGGAGGTATTTTGTTTAGGCAACATGTCCATTCCTTAGGAGGGAGAGAAAACATATTAAGCCAAATGCCATCAAACTTATTTCCCAAAACCCTGAACAGATTCTCCACCTGCCAATTCTCTGTCCACATTTCACTGGGACTGTTTTGGAGAAGTAGTAGCATCATGACATTGGATGAGCAGTCACTGGAACGGATGGGTTAAAGGGTACAGCAGCACAGCCCTTCTCCTTCTCAGCTGGTGTCTCCGACACTTGCAAATGTTCACTAGCAGGTAGTGGCGAGCACTCTTTGCACAGTGACCTTGTCCCAGGTTCCTCTCCCCTGAGCTTTTTATCTTGACCAGTACAATCCAATTACTCCCTCCACAAGACATTATGCTTGTACAAGCAAATAGGGAAAGTGCACTTGATTTTGCCTCCGTTTTTGTTGGGGAATAATAATTAAATTGAATTTCAATTCAAAACCCAAAATGGCTTCTCTGTAATCTCATTTTTTAGTGTTTTTCCTGCCCAGCACAAAGCATGGAGCTTCCTCACACTAGCAAGCACTACTTGTAGAATGTTTCATTTTGAGCACTGGAGACGGCAGGGTGCTGCCAGCACTTTTGCTGCTTCTCTGTTCCCCTGTGCTCTATCGCCTCACCTTCAAGGTAACTATTTCCTTCTACTTCCAAGCTGAAAGCTTGTGAATGTGTACCTTTAACCCAGTTACACATTAGCCAGGCCTTCTGCTTCACTGGCATGTTTAGTCTCCCCATGACAGCAAAAGGATAGGCCCTCTGGCAATACAGCCCTCTAGTAACCTAGTTCATATTACTTCACCTCTCTTGTTGCTGCTGGATTCCTCCGAACCAAGCTCTCAAGTGCCTTGATTGTAGCTTCCCATTTGTCCACATCTTCAGATCTTGATCCAGTCAGAACTGAAATCAAAGGACAAGCAAAAGTTATTAACAGAATGGCTGTTTGGGTATATACCCAAACTTCCTTCTGCCAATCATTTTTCTCGGTACAGACACTCAGCATAACCAGCATTAGGAACTAAACTGAAATTACTCAAAAATTCTATAGCTTCTTCAAATTAGATGAGAAAAAATAAACCTATGCAAGAGTTTACTCTCCCAAGCTCAGTAAGAAGCAGATAAAGACTCAGCCCAAAATCTCCTACCTTCAATACAGTCTCGGATATACATAGGAGCCTTAATTTTTAGCTCCGTATCCTCAGACATGTCATAAGGGATGAGGTCATCATCACTGTAAAAGAATTAAAGGTAGGGGTTAGTTTATGGGGTGCAGATGTTCTTGCTTTACCCAGATAGCCACACAAAGAGAAAGAACCAGCGCATACACTGTTGTAACCACATCACTCCTGTATCACTCAGCAGCACTACTAGAGCCTGGCCTGAGAGGGATCCTTGGGAGTTCTAGGGAAAGAGCAGTTCTGTGATCAGATCTGGAATTGGATATCCTGGTCAAGTACAGGATACAGATGACCAAGAGACTAGACACTGAGTCTTGAGATTTCATTATAGATTTTTATATATATACACATATATATGTAAGATATATATACACTCATGTATTTCTTCACATGGTGAGAGAATAAAGCAGGCCCACTATTAAAATGGATAAATACATTCACAATTTCCAGGAAATACATATCTAAGTCAAACAGAATAAATACAGCAGTTGCACACTGCAACACGGGCCTTGCCTAATTTATTGACTACGCAATTTCCTACGCAAAGCCCTGCTGCTGTAAACCACTCAGCTGAAAAAGAAATCACAACAATTGCCAAGAAATGCAGGTACTGACAGATCCTTCTCCCCCACATCTGCCATTTATTTACCATTTCCTCCCCGTTTCTTGCCCCATACCTGTCAAGTTCAGCATCCGACTCCTCATCTGGCATCACAGGGGCTGCAGTATAGGATTTCTCATTACTCTCTGGTACCAATGGCAGTACAGCACCTGCTTGCTCACTCCTGCTGTGAGGAACAAGAAATTTTTAAATGGATACAGTAATAGTTCTTACAAGGAAGAAACTACCCACCCTACCAACCCCTGCTGCCTAAATAGAACAGCAGATAATTATTCCTGCTGCAGTTTCACACCCAGCTTGGCCGACACAAAGAAGAAAGGACTGGGAAGGAGAACGGAGTAAGGGGAGAAAAGAAGCAGAATCTTCTAACAGAAGAACAATGTATTAAAAAAATCAAACTGGCTAGTTTGTTGTGTTCCCCTGCACAATACCTGGGACTGTGAAGGAAAAATTCCAATAACCAGATCACATTGAATTGCACCAGATTTGAAACTGTGAATGAAACTGAACTGAGAGTAGGTTTAGATTGGATATTACAAAGAAATTCTTCCCTGTGATGCTGGGCAGGCCCTGGCACAGGGTGCCCAGAGAAGCTGTGGCTGCCCCTGGATCCCTGGAAGTGTTCAAGGCCAGGTTGGACAGGGCTGGGAGCAACCTGGTCTTAATAGGTGTCCCTGCCCATGGCAGGATGTGGAATGGAATGGACTTTAAGGTCTCTTCCAACGCAAACCATCCCATGACTCTTCAAAATGGGAAAAAAAACCCCATTTTTAACAATTTCTAGATCTTGCGTAGGATGAATACAATAATTGAGAATATTTTTTCTGTCTCAACCTATTTCTGTGGACTTTGGCATTGTCCTTTCATCTCTCTGATTCTCAAAACCAGTCTCTAACAGCTGTCTATGCCGATCATGCCCCTAAAATGGGAGCAATAAATCTTTTGTACTTCCCTGGAGTGCTGGACAGCTTCATCTGCTAATAACATAAAGTGCTTCACTCCTCTGCTGATCAAAAAGTGCTCCAAAGAGCCTCAGCAGATTCTCTGGAAGTTAAGAGCACTGAAGAGCCAGTCTTTAGAGTGACAGATGCAGTAGATTTTAGTCACAGGTGAATGGGCTGGGGGCATAAACCAGATTTCCAAGAAGCAAACAGAAATGTCCATTTGATTGTACCAAAGGGCACACAAGACCCCTACACCACAATTTCACCACGTGCAGCTATCAACAGGCAATTTTAATACACACTAAAAACTGAATTATGAATGTAACTAAATCACATTGTAAGAAGGTGGTGCATTATGATGTTTAAGAATACATAAAACATCTTGAATACTGTACATAGTTCTTTTGTGTAATGGGAAAAAAGCATGGAGAAGGGCAAAAAGACAGCATGAATAGTAGCAGCAACTTACTCGTCATCTGGAAGGCTGGGGACAACATAGAATGATGGAGTCTGCACCAGAAGGGATTTCAATTCTCTTGTTTCATCATCCTCTTCATACTAGACATTGAGAATAACTGTTGCTGCACTCTATTACTCTTACTGCAAATATGCCCAGCATTCAACATTCGCCACTGCAGTGCACATGGACTAGACCACGAGATGAACCCTCACCAATCCTGTTTCAATCCCTGTGCTGACAGCAGCAGGCAGCTGTAATCTTTGTCCTTATATTTAAGTGTAGTACCTGATGACACCTTGTCTGAATGTTATTTCCATATTTCAAACATTTAATAAATGGCAATGTGACAGGAGGAATGTGGCAGGCTTTTAAAGAATTAATGTGATTTATTCAGATAAATCACATAAATCCTACTGGAAAGAACAGAGTAAATATCTCCATGTCAGTCTTGAAAATCCCAGCTCAGAACAGGTCTTCCCACCATGTCAGAGACTGAATGCTCACCACTGCTTTAGGTTTGAAGCTCCCTCTCAACTCCCATGAATCAGATTCTGATTCCCTCATGCAGTAAGATAAACTTCAATTACTAAGGTTATCCTAACCTCTGCCAGTAGATTGCACTCCTGAGGTAACTCTCAGCCACCCGACCATTACATACAATTGTTTTTTTTGTAAACAGATTCTCTCTTTTTGAAGGTGTGACTGCCTCTCCTTATTTCCAGATAAAAAAGTGCTATAATGCCCTGAATCATCTGGTTTAAAGCTTTTACTTCCTCTAAGCCTAGCATGCCAGTCATAAGTTTCAGTGAAACCTTCACCTCAAACTTCAGGACAGACCCCTCAGTGTTTATGTACAAGCTGATGCTCTCTGCCACCACCATGCCCAGACGCCGTAGCTGTGGCAGACTGCTCTCCAAGTGGCATTTGACACCCTCCATCATGCTTGTCAGAAGCTCTGAAACAAACAACCAGCAAACAGTGCATGTTTGAAATTCTGAAACAGTGTCAGAAACACCCATCTTTATGTGCTTCCCTAAGGGCAGCTTCACCCACCCCACTACACAGTAATGGACAGAAAGGGTCCCCGAACTGTGGCTGCCCTCCCTGCAGTGTCAGTGGTGCCCTTCAGCACAGCAAACCCACACCCTTCCACAGGGCTACAAAGTCAACAAAACATTACAATATATTCTAAATTTGCAATATTTTGGTTTTCACTGAAACAAAAAAGGATGGTAAGTCAAGCCAATCTTTAGTTTGGTTTTAGAGTGTTTCAGAGTCACTTGAATAAATGTTATGTTTTGAGGACATTACAAGTTCTGACCACTATGACAGTCACATAGAGACAGATATTTGCCTAACTTTGGATAAGCTCAAACAGGCAGATAACACAAGCATTTCTCAGCCCTCAGGGAATACTGATTGCCAACTTCACCAGGCAGGCTTACTGCTGTTTGACTGACCTCCTTCATCTCAGAAAGCTTACCTTTCCAACAGCTGTCAGACAAAAAACTGACTATAAAACTACAGAACTGGTCATACGTATCTAGTAGCTTATTTGCTTAAAGAACAACTAATTCTAGAATGAAACAGATGGGTAAGTCTTGAAGTGAACATTCACATCCCCCATAAGTCACACACACACATAAGTAATTCTAGACATTTTACAGTTTTGTTGGGTTTTTTTTCAACAGAAACAGATATGTTAGGCCAGGACCCCAGTGTGCTATGCACTGTGTGAGTACAGAACTGGAGGTCCATGCCAGTGACTAACCTGCTCACTTCACACTGAGGAATGCCCATGAACTGTTGGACACCAAGCTAACAGCCTTTTATCCCCACTTACCTTCCCTGCCTCTCTGGAGCTGCACCCATGCTCCAAGGTTAAGCCTATAAATTACAAATCACACCATTCCTCTCACTAGTCCCAGAGTCAGTCCTTGTTTTCCTGTGACAAAACTTCAGAGTTTTCAAACCACAACTCAGGTAAGAACCTTAAGGCAAAGAGAGAATTCTTCAATTCCATAACCTAAAGTATGCACTTGGAATTCTATCATGTCAATGCTAAAGAGGACTCCAGCAGGTTATCCCATTTGCCAAGGTGAATATGGGACAATTCTGCTTATCCACAGATCAAAACAAGATATTTTTCTATGCATAGTAAGACACTCTGCTAAATAAATCTAAGCCCCGCTTCTCACATAGCCTCACCTTGTCTGCAGCTTGCAATTTCAGGCTCCTTCAGGTGGGAGAGGCAGATGAGGATGGCCTTGCTAATGTACAGCTGCTGCTCAGCTGGGGAGTGTTTCACAGCACTGCTGCTGCTCCAGGTCTCCAACAGCTCCTGCAGCACCTACACCAGAGAACTCAGGTTGGCCTGAAATGCATCTTTTCTATACAGAGGTAATTTCTGAAGCACATTTTTACTCTCCCTACAAAGAGGGGGAAAAAAGTACAAATTTTGTATTTCAGGGCCCAAAACATACTGTGTTTGACCACCCAAGAACTGCACTTTCATTTAAGATATTGTTAAATTTAATGAGTTTTTAAATTCAAAAGTGATGTTTATTTCTTCTTAATAAATATTATATGCAAAGCAATATGTATTATTATCAAAAACCAGTATGATATTAAAAGGTTTTATCTGAGTTTAGTCCAATTTTAGATAACTGACAGTCCTTCCAGATCATTTTAGAACATGTTAGCAGTGGGAAAAAAATAATTTGACAAAATGGCAGGGATTTCCAGATATACAGATTTCATAAAAGTTTCATCACACTGCTGACTTGGAGAGGCAGAATATCTGCCATCCCCACTGAGGAAAATGTGCATGAGAGAGATTCTGAAACATCAACCCTTTGGTAAACAGACAACTGTCCACCAATTTGATCCCTTGTTGCCATGTGCCAGCCACATAAACAGGGTTACTGAGGAAGCTGAGGACAGAGTACATGGAACATCTGTCAGAACCCAACCCTTTTGCTACTTGGAAGACAATTTACCAATTAAATATGAAAAATTAATGCCAGCAGTGCAGAAAGCTTTGCTTCATTTATTACAGCTCACTTGTGATATAGCTGGGCTTCCCTCACTCTCATGAACCAGAAAAGTTAGAGAGAAGAACCAAAATTGTGCACCCCCAGACACATACAGAGCAATGTTCCCCATAAGACACCTCATCAGCAACTCAGTGAACCTTACTCTGAGCAACAAGGTGCGCCGGACGCTGTCCAGGGACAGGTAGCCAATGAGGTTCTGCAGCACTGCCGTCTGCAAGGAAAACCACAACTCCTGCTTCAACTGGTCATAAAGCTGTCATTCAGCAACGACAAGTGTGTGGTTTTGTTTACTACATTAAACTTCATTCTAAGGGACTGGCTGACAACATTCAGAGACAGAAAAGTAAATGAATTTAAAAAAACAAGCAAGCACACATATGCAGTTGCTAATGAAATACATGGAAAACCATGACAGAAATACAGTACAGTGTTTTACCAACAAAACCAGCACAGTCCCAGGCAAACATAAAACTCATGAAGTCTAAAGAACATCTCTCACAACAGCATCACAAGACACAGTACGGTTCCTAACATCCCATGGCAAACTTAGTGCACAGGAAAAAACACAACAGTCCTTGTCTCATGTCTTTAATCTAACTCTTATTCCCANGGACTCCCCGGGGAGCTCCCACCCCCAAACCAACCACATCACCAAGGGTTGACCCTGGCTGTTTCAATCTCCCCTTTCGGATTCTAAAATAATTTAATGCCTTCAGCTCCCCAGAATTCTGAAACTTTGTGCAAATAATCACTTGGTTCCAGAGGAGTACAGTAATTTCGCTAATCACCATTAACCCTGAGAGAGCACATGAATCCCATGATTTCAAAGCTACTGTTCACCACTCCCACTCTTGCTACAGCTGCACAAATGTGGGGAGACTGAGGACTCATTTTAGAATGAAGAGTTAAACTTTACTCAGGCAGAGTAAGAGCTCAGCTAAAAACTAAATTGGCACCAGGGAAAACCTGGCACTACTACACTGCTGTTCCCCACAGAGTCCTCACCGTGTGGCCATATTGCAAGAGCAGCATCTTCTGTGCCACCACAAACTGAGCCTTCTTGTTCTTCACAACCAGGTTACCCAGCAATCTGGACAAGACATCTGCCCTAACAAGACAACAATAAAACATCAGGAATCCATGTTATTGCTGTCATGCTGCTCCTAATCACAGGAATATGTGAGAGCAGCTATTTGCAACTAAGTCTCCAGAATACTTCTAAACTCAGACAGTAAGCCAGTAATGGCAAAGAATGCTTTCACTTGTTTTTCCACTGCATGTCATGATGAAGAGACTTAAGAAATGGTGTAGGTTCTCCCTAAGAGACAACAATCAACTGCTTTATCCATTGAGTCGTTTAGAAAATGGCAGTGTAAAAAACTACCTACACAAACACAGCACCTTTCAGAGACCAATTCTGCAAGTATTTGTGACAATTCCTGCCTTTGCTGTGGATCAGGGAGAAAGCAGAGTTCTTACCCGGGTGCTCTCTGCACAAAACCAAGGACCACTGCTTCCATCCAGCGGTCTGGCACACATTCCACCAACTGCCAGCATATCCTCTGCCAGATGCAGTCTGACTTGGTGAGGTCTGTCAGGCGGGGCACCAAAACTCCCAGAATTTCTTCTGAAGCACAAGAGAAAACAGTAAATACCCCAGATGGGCAGGACTGGTACAACAGCATTTGAGACTAACCTGGGAATTTCAAGATCTTCACAACATGAAAGAAATACATTGTACAGTTTGAAATTTTTCCTGCAGTAGAAATATGACTAGAATAATGGAATCACTTAGGTTGGAAAAGCTCTCTAAGACCATTGAGTCCAACTATAACCCAGCACTGCCAAGGCCAACACTAAACCATGTCCCCAAATGCCACATCCACATGGTTTTGAAATCCCTCCATGGATTTAGTGACTCCACCACTACACTAGGCAGCCTGTTCCAATGCCTGACCACACTTTCCATAAAGAAGTTTCCCTTAATACCTAATTTAAATCTCCCTGGCACAGTCTGAGGCCATTTCTCCTTGTCCTGTCCCTTGTTCCCTAGGAGCAGAGCTGACCCCCACCTGGCAGCACCCTCCTGTCTGGGAGTTGTGGAGTGTGAAGGTCCCCGCTAAGACTTCTCCACACAGAGCCCCCCAGCTGCTCCTCCTCAGACTTATGCTTCAGATCCTTCCCCAGCTCTGTTGCTACTCTTTGTTCATGCTCAAAACAGAAATGGAGAACTGACTGGTAAGAACCACCCTAAGCAGCCTAAGGAACTGGCCAGAATTCCTCATCACAGTAGACAGACAGAAAATCTTCCTCCTTCGTCTTCCCCAGCCCTGTTAACTACTGCATTCAGCAGCTTCGAAGTTCTAAGCAGTGCCAGACCAACAGGTGCTCCCACAAGACATATCTACCAACACAGCTGAGCAGCCTCAGAGAGCAGCCTGCTCAGCTTGGAACAGCTCCAAATCAAATTGCTGGTCTCCCATTCCTTCCGTTGATCATCACAGTCATCCTCCCATGCTAATACACTAAAACACTTTCCCCCTTTCCAAAAGAACATAGTAAAACACTCACTTTGCCATCCATGAACGCATACCTTCCCCAGGACATGAGAAATAAAAGAGATGGAGCAGTCCAAGCCACCTGGGATAAAACAGACATGAGCTTAAGTAAGCGTGGCACCAGCATCCTCCAACCAACCTTCAGCAGGAGGTGCAGAGACTTCCAAAAGTGCTGAGTTCTGAAAACACACTGACTTTTTCTCTTCAAGCATCATCTCTTCCTCCCTCCACTACCTGCCTTCAGGCATAAACCAGCATTCAGTATTAGTTACAGTGACAGGCAGAAAGCTAAAGCAACTCAGTCCCACTTTAACGTGATGGCATGGGTAGCAATGCCACTGGTTGATTCAGTACCACTCATATCTCCCAAACAATTCCTTCAGCACACACCAAGCGACCACAACAAAGTTTCAGTAACAGATGATGCTGTTTAATTGTTTGGAAGATTGAGGCTTTTGGTGGATTCCAAAAGGCCTCAGTTATCATCTGTATTTCAAGCAGCAGCCATGGGGTCCGTGCTCAAAACACTTCTTCAGAAAAAGCGAACTTACAGTACAGTCATCCTTGCAGCCTTACCCCGCAGACAGTCAGAGATCTTCTCTAGCACCTGGAGAACTGCATCACCCAGGAGAGGGAAGTAGTTCTGTGGGAAGAACACTGGTGGGTTTTTCCCCTGGAGTTTATTGCTCACATGCTCGGGCAAACAGACGATCCTGTTGAGCAGGGCGCCCTGCAGTTCCAGGCAGCCTGCCTGTGCCTGAGGCTGACAGACCTCCCACAGTAACGCTGACACCCGGCCCTGCTGCAGGAACTGCTCCAGGACCCCAACTATCTCCCTCGGGTCAAGGCCAGAGCTGGAAGAAAATAACTGTAAGTTCCTTGCTCTTTTAAATGGTAAAAATAAGATTTGCATGCTACTGCTTTTCTATTGTGGTATCACTACTGAAATGCCTCTGCTCTGCTACACCAGATTAAAAAAAAAAA